>JAWNNJ010000062.1:0-153061 GCA_035045125.1 Hypselothyrea guttata
GATATTAGCCTTGATTCATTTATGGAATCTATATATATGATTGTATATATAATTCAGATAAACAACAGTTTTGTTTGCTCTCTTTTTCCCCGAGCTTATCATAAACTTAAGGCAATTACTTCAAAATCAGGGCAGTGTCAGTTTTAAGTGGTAACAATTGTGATTTAAAAATAAACTGCACACTTTATAACTATAGAAAAGTAAATTAATTATTAAGTTTTTATTTATAGATTTATTGATATTACCTTAAAGTTATTACGGCAAAATCAAAGCAATCTATAAGTGCTGATAATTATGATAATTATAACTTATTGATTGAATAATAAAATACATTTTAAATTTTAGAAAAAATCTATAAAATAATTAAATGAAATTGTTTCAAAAAAAAATCTATATAATAATTAATTGAAATTTGTTTTGAAATTTCTCGTAAATTATTTAAGAGTATCTTCCAATTGCTGCCACTAAACTGCTTTGTTTTTCGACATTTTTCAATCAATAATTTTATTGGTAACTTTCCACCTACGTTTATTTATCAATGCAGCTAAAATTATTAATTAAAAACCATAACAAGCGGGCATGAAATCAATCTACTGTAGAGTATTAAATAAATACTTGTAGCTTATTGGGCTAAGGCCCATGCTAACCCCTCCAAAACAATAATAAGTAAAGCGCCAAAAGCAATAAGAGCAAATTAATATTACGACACAAGCAAAACTTATAAGTATTATCAATATATAGCACGTATATCTCTTAGTTACATTTATACATTTAATGAAATCAGCGGGTCCCCTCCCCCGGTGCCCCTCCCCCGTTGCCAGCTGATAAAAGCCCCGTTCTCGTTCTCATAATACAATTGCAGTTATCTCAACTGTCAGCGGAACGACATACGAAAGGTGCTCCGTTGGACTATCACCAAAATGAAATATAATACAATATAATACACACACATACAGACAGACTTATACACAACATTCTCTCAGTGTAGGCCAAAAGCAAAAGTTAGTCATTATCTTGGAGTTTTCGTAGATAAATCGTACGCCCGCCCGGCACACGGCCTGAATTGGCTTTCGCACAGCATTTGCAGTTCCAGTTCCTAAACCAGACCCAACCCGTCTATATCATAGCACCTAACCGTAGACCTATCCGTAGACGTTCCCGTAACCGTAATCGCAATCGTAATCGCATACGGTTTATGTCCCGTTCGATGCAAGGCAAAGGCAAAGCAAAGTCAATGTATTGTTATTGTTTCGAGTTAAACGCGTGCCAAAGTGACTCGATTGAATGATTGACCGATTGACTGGTTGACTGATTGACCAATTGATTGCTTGATTGATAAGCATTAATTTTGGTATTTAATAAAACGCAAAATTCCAGCATTATGAGCAAAGATGATAAGTGTGAGTATCGGCAGCAGAAACAAGAATTTTAAATATTGTATAGAAGCCAAACGTGTGTACTTTAGACCAAACACAAGAGCCATGTGGTAGGTGTGTGTAGGTGTGTGTTTGTGTGCATGTGTGTGCGTGTTAACCGTTAGTCGCTATTACCTATCAGCGTGTTTGTGATCGAGCCAACTTGTAAAACTAATTAAACACACTCCCGACGCAATTATTGCCAGCAATTTATCTGCAAATGTGTATACGGCCCCCCCAAACCTGCCACACCCACTCCGAACACGCCTAAAAGACCACCATAAAACATCTACACTAAGCGAAAATTGTGTTCTAAAACTGGGCTTGATTAAACTCAAATTAGGAAATTGCAAAGTTGTTGAAAATTTCTACAAATACGAATATACCTATATATTAAATAAACTGGGCTACTCCAACTATCCTAAACAATTCAAGGTTTCAAGAACGAAGTTCTTAATTTTTTCTCTCGGTGTACATACTTTCACACATCCAACCAACCGGCACTTAATTTGCTGCTCATACAAACTGACAAACTGACAAGCCAGCAGCAGAAGAGATATTTTGGACACGCCTGCATTTTGATTTATGGTTACGCAACTCACATTTTTTATACCTTTTTTGTTGCCTCCGTTTTTTGGAGCATACTCTCGCACTGAGTTACGAGCGGCAGCTCGAATTGCTTGGAAAATAATTAAAAAACCAAGCGGCTAAGTGAAAAATGAGTAGAGGTTTTTCTTCTGCAACTTTTTGTCAAATGTCACAGCACAAAGAGACTTGAAAACTTTTAAGCTAGCTTGAATTAAATTAAGAGCAAATGTGCTTGAATACTTTGATATAACAGCAATAAATCTTAAATCAATTTGCCACTTAACAAATTTGATAGTCTGCTTTTAGGCATTGGGGCCGCTTCGCCTTTAGTCAAGATTGCAGCGCACGTTCTTAGCATTAAAATTTTTTATACAAATGCTGGTCAATGTCGATTGATTTTTGTTGCATAAACTGCTATAACCCTGAACTTTTTGATAGCCAAAAAAACAAAAGGGCAAACGCATCATAAGGCAATATTTATGCATTGATGGCGAACCGCAGACACAAAAAAATTCTGCAGTCAAGTGGCTTAAAAAACAAAGCAAATGGTGTTTAAATGTAAAAGGAAGAGCTCACAAGAAAAATAGCATAAATTTCGATTGGTTAGGGCATCAGAAATCAAGGCGCGTTAACAATTTGCAATAAATGTCAGGCTAAACAAGATCGCCACCCACAGTTGGTGCGTGCGTGGCGCCCTCTGGCGGCATTTGGCACGTGACTTCATTTGCTTTTCACGCTGCGTGACGCTGCCGCCCTCTGGCAACATCCTTGATGATGTTGGCTGATTTAACTTTTTGCCTATTTACTTGCCTTCTTAGCCTTAAATGAAAATGAAACAAATTTAGGTTTTCCGTTTTTCCCGTTTTTCCGAATTTAATTTGGGTTCGTTGCGCCGCAAAGTATGCTGAAAATGCAATGAACTGTGCCTTAGATTATTGCAGCATGCCGCAAGGCGTGCGTGCGATTCTGCCGTTGTTCATCTCAAAGTTTTTCTATTGCAATTAATATTAATTAAAATAAAAGTTTCCTTTGTTGTTTCTTATTTGACTACGGAGCCGAGGGTTCAACGAACTTGGCCAGCTGTGCTTAATCAGCAACTGCTGACCACAGCAAACAATGTAATGAATGGCTAAAAATAAATGTTTAACTTTGCTCAATTTGCCTTTGGCGCAAAAATGTTTTTCGACTTAAAAATAACCTAAAAATGTATAATTTTGTGCAGCTTGTTTGAGAAGTCTAATTAAATTCGGCAACATTTTAAGTACTCTTAAAGTTTAATGTAGCAAGCACTATAATGAATTGCTCAAAATAAATCTTTTTTTAATTTGCCTTTGGCGTGCATATCCTATTTTCAAATCAAAATTTATTTATGTATAAATTTTTTGCAGCGTTCGATTAAAGTCTAATAAAATTCTGCATTAATTCAAGAAGCCAGAAAGCAGAGCACAGCAAACCATGGCCAAACCAAAGGCCGAAAAGTAAAGCTTTAATTTGAATTTATGCGCGCAAATTTTGTTGGAAATCTAAAATAACCCAGAAATTATTAAACTTCAATTGTTAAACTTCATTATGCTTTGGACGCGTATTCTAATTAAAATTTGCATTATATAAACTGCCAGCGAATTGTTGCATAAACCGTTACGTGCCGTTTCCTTCAATAGGTTCGCCTGCTGCCTTCAACTAACAACAACAACAACAGCAACTGCGCTTCAAATCGTTTTCCTACATTTTGTTTTGTTCCGCACGTTCGCTGTGCCAACACATGGCCTGCCAGCGCAAGTGGAGAGAGAGAAAGAGAGCGAGAGAGCGCGCCAACTGAGAGAGAGCCTTAGCCTTACCCCTGCTAAAAGCGCACGCACTAACAAACTGTGCGAGCGAAAGAGAGAACGCCAGTATAGCCTGCTCGCTCTGGCTATGCTTGCAGACTGCACTAGGCGCTTTGTAGTTGTAGTAGTTGCTGGTGTTGTTGTTCTTGTTGTTTTTGTTGCTTTTGCTTTTCGTTTCGCGGTAGTCGCTTACAAGGTCATTGGAAGGCGCGTCTCCTTGTAAGTGCTTGCCCGAGAGGCTTAGCCACATACAGGGTGCCGATGTGGGCGATTACCAAAGAAGGATTATTTAACAGAAGAAATTCCCATTTCAAGTAATATAGCTTAATTTTATTTATTTTTTTAGTTAATTAAACATTAAATTAAAAATCATATTTAAATTAACAAATTAACACAGAAGAGAAATAAAAAATATTTAATAGAAATAATGCCAGTATATATTTTAAATTTACATTTACATTTTTAATTTCATTTTTAAATAAAAAATTTTCTAAAAAAATGTAAGAATTAAAATTAATATGTAATTAAATATTACCATAAATAATGTATTTCTCTATAACAGGCGAAACTTGGTTAAAGAATTTAATTATTTTATTGAACTGTATTTAAATTAGTAAAATAAAAATCACAAAAAAATTGATATTTGATATTTATGAAGAATATATTCTGGAAGAATAAAAACCTAAGCTAAACTGCTATTAAATATGGGCTTAAATACCAATTATATCTATTCTACTCTTAAAAAGCACTCAGAATTTATAAAGCCATTTATCTCATAATAGTTTTAGTTCATTGTCAGTAGAATAGTTACTAGGAAAACAATTGCTAAGCGTTTGGCCAATTAAAAAGTCCATCAGCGCCTGTACTAGACAGCATTAAAATGCATTACGCGGCTTCATTTGCAGACAGCAGAACGCAGAACAAGCTTATCAAGTTTCAAGCACAAAAGCCCCAAAGTCCTTCACAATCAGCGCACAAGAGCAAAAAAAAAAATAAAATAAAATAAAACAATAATGAAAAGAATCATAAAAAATACAATCCGCACAACAAAAAGAATTTATCACGTGAACGCGCAGTCAAAAACAGTTTTCCAATCCGTTACCCCGCCAGCAGCGGCGTATAAACAAATGTGGAAGTGCCAGAGAAACAGAGAAATGAGAACGCAAGCATGGGAGGGAGGGAGGGAGGGAGGGAGAGAGGGAGTGCGAGAGCGAGAGCAAACAGTTTGAAGAAGAACGTTATGAAAACAAAAACAAAAACAGAAACAAAACAAGCTATGGCTGAGGGAGGGGCAAACGCCCCCAGCGGCGTCGCTTGGCAAAGCGATGAATGAAATGAAATCAGCCGAAGCGACACTCGTTAGCCGAAGTGCTAGAATATCAGACGAGCCGAAGGGCGAAGCCGAAGCTGCTGCCAATGGCGCCGACAAGAACAACGCCAGCAGCGGCAGAGGCAGCGGCAGAGGCAGCGGCAGAGGCATCGCGCAGTTCGGATTCAGTTTAGTTTCAAAAGTCAACGCGCTTTGTGAAGAACATTGAACACGGAGGAGTCCGGAGTCCCTAGGCGCCCCTTTTCAAAACTAACTAACAACAACTACTATCTGAACTATATACGTGCGCTATCTTTCGATCTAACGGCCTATCGGTGTAACGGTTTAACGGTCTATCAGTGCAACTGCATCTAAATCCCATACTACGCGTTTCAATCTCCTTGGCAGAGCAGAAAGTAAATGCAAATTTTCCGAATTTCTTTAGATTTCTTTTGATTTCCGTTTATGGTGCGAAACTAGACAGAATGTAAATTCAGCTGGGGTTTTCTTTTCCTTAATTTGAAATGCATTAGACGCGCCGCTAACTCAATCAATTTGTCAACACTTTGAACCCGTCTGCCAATTGGCCCAAGACAGGCGAAAGACTTTGAACTTTAGCAACAACAACGCCATCGCAATTGTAGCCCCATTTTGCCATTCTGTGTCCTTGGCTTGTCAGCAATGCGAGACAAACTCACATGTATCGAGGCTGCAGTCTGCACCCACAAGAGGCAACCAAAGGCCCTCAGTGGCACCAAGAGGCAACCGGAGGAGAAGTCTGTTATGTCATTCCTTGGGGGCCTCGCAATGTCAGTTGGGTTTAAAATTGCTTTCTTTACATTTTTTGCGCCACGAAGCGTAAAATGATGAGCGCAAAGTGAAGCTAATATTAAGCTTGAAAGCTAATACTACAATGCAACAATATGCATATTATATAGCCATAAAAAAACATGGCATGATATCATAGCGCGTTGAGCTCAGGCAATTAAATTGTTGCACTTAATTTAAATCAATTAAAGTTGAAAATTAGCCACAGACAGAGAGCAGACATTAAGCATATGACATGTTTATAATTATATTGAAATATCAAGTCTGGCGCATCTTAATAAATGACAAGCTACACATGGATGAAAGACAACGCAGGTCAAGAGCGGACAAGGGAGCAAGAGTCCAGCAGTAACCAGAATGAGCGAAGCTGATCAGTCGGACACGCCCGACCAATGAATACCCAGTACCCTACATTTTATATATAATCTAAAACTATTTTCTCTTACTTTTTGTCTATGGCATGCTGGTAGGGTCTGCTACATACATTCTCCCAAAGTTCTTAACTCTGTGTTTACCTATTTTATGTGTTCAGAGTAGACCTTGAGACCTTGAGTCAGAGGCCGAAAAACCCGCTGCCATCCTTCATAGCACACATGGTGCACAAATTATGGTTATACTCGTAGATTGCAGTTTGTGTCCTTCTCCCCCCCCCCCCCCTCCACCCTCTTGGTGCCGTTAGTTGGCTGGCACTTTGACCTCAATTAGATCTGATTTGTGTAATTAATTGCAATTAAAATGCGTATGGCGGCACGCAAGGCACGCTTGCAAGGCCAAACACAATAAAAGCCAATAGCCCAAGTAACCAAAGCATGAAAGTTCAACAGAAATTCACGCATAATTTAGTTCATTAGAATCTGCATATATACATTAAGAATTATATATATTTGCCGTTATGCTTTTGCTCTGCCAAGTACAAACAAACGCAACTAATCACATCTTTGCTATTTTTAATAATAATTATAAAAAGAGCGCGCAGGAGAAGCACGCTGTATTACTCATACGCCTCGTTAGACCTAACTAAAAGAATAAAAAAAAAAACAAGCCACAAAGAGAACACAAAGTGTGCTATAAATACAGTGAGACACAAATACAAGTACTTAACAAGCATCTGAGAAATATCGACATCTTACACAGACTTTGAAGCTACAAATGGATCATAAAGCAATCGCAAGTCAAGTGCGAGGTGAGCTAAGTATGGACGCAACTTTTGATTCATTTCTCTTTTGATTTCATGTGTAAAATTATTGCAATATTTTAATTCGGTCTATGAGCAATCAAGCTACAAATAATTTTTGTATGCAGCGTGGCGAATAATTTATCAAGTATATCTTATCGGTTTGGCGCTATCAGCAACGATATTAAATGGCGTCAAAAGCACCGTTTGACAGCTGATTCAATAATTGTAATATTGCATGCAATACCTGCTTTCATTTCCGTTAATATCAGTCGTTACAACAAGCATTAATTCCACTTAAATTATGTCATGCTTAAAACAATAATGTGAACAATAAGCAACAATTATATAAAAGCGGGAATTCATTTCATTGACATAAAATCGACATATTTAATTTGAATTTAAATTCAATTAAAGCTACTTGTTTTACCATTAAATATATGAACTATTTATTACATTTTTTCATTTATCGAGCAAAATTTAAGAGCATTTTAACGTTGGGCAGCTCTTAGCTCAAGAGAGTCCACACAATTAGTCAAAACGCCCAAACAAATAAACAAAACAAAACAAAATAATAGTAATGATGATAATGATAATCATAAGTAGAATGTTAACAATAGTTAAGACATGTCCAATCTAATCACAACGAGGCAAGACATGCGTTTACTTTGGCCCACTCATTGGGAATTACCATAAAATTTCTTATCGCTCGTAGTGTTCAGCATTTATATATTTTGGCTAGCACTTAATTACTGCTTATGTTTAAGCTGTTTCTATGACAACTAAGTAGTTGACTTGACCTTTTATTCACTGCCAAAAATACATATTCTAAATCTGCTTAAAATGCTATATTTAAATAAAAAAATAAATTCAAATTAAATGTCAATTTTATTGGGCAATCTACGCACAAATCTAGCATCAAATCGTTTGATTTCGCTGAAATGAAATTGTCATGGCTGCAACTCGTTTCCGTTTCCGCTCTTCATGCGTACTTGCGCTTGACACGTGCCGCTGTAGTGTTGGTAAGCGCTCAATAGTATTGACAATATTGGAGTGGCATTAAAATATTCAAGCAGCAAGCATGTTTAACAATATCATGCATGCTAAATGCGTGTAGAGACGAAGTTGAGCTCAACTTTTGAGCGTTATGCACGACTAGTGCAATCTATTTCGAACTTTCTTTTTCAGCATGAAAACTATTTACAAGTTTTCCAACTCAATTACTTGGGGCCAAGTTGCAGGCCAAGCTAATGGCGCCCCAAAAAAATGCCTCAATGCCATCATGCAATTATCAAGTTCGATAACAAAAAAATAAAGCCAACAAAGCGTCCGGGTTCCTGGCAAAACTGTACAAAAGTAAACAACAAATGTTTATGCGTAAAACTTTTGCACTTCAAACGGTAGGAAACAGACTCAAATTTCTGGTCTGCATGTGTGCTAAAGTGAGTCTAAACCTGTCAACCGGTCGCTGCAATTAGGCGTTGCGACATTCACAGACTGCCAACTTTCTGCCTGGCTGCATTTTAAGGAAACCTTAAACTGAACTTTCTCTTTGTAGTTAATTTAATTTTGCAATTAAAAACTTTTCATAATTGCAAGCGTCAACACTTCTCCCAGGACGTTCAATGCTGGCAACTGAGGGCAGCAGGATAACAGGTCATTTTACTGGCGGACAGTTGATGGTCGACCGATTGACAGCAGCACTAATTAGCAAACATTTACAGGCTGCTTTGCCAATCTATTTTATGTCCATCAGGAAGATAATTTGCCCATTAAATCTGAAGGCAACTAACTCGACAAGTTCCGAAACATCACAAGCTCGAATTGAGTTGGCTACGGGTTGAAGATTGTCAGTCAAGTTGAGGCCATTTAATGAGTTAATAAGCCTGTAAAAATTAAGTTGGCAACAACTTTGTCAACTGATTCAAATTGACAGATAAGTTGATTGCTTAAATATTTATATAAACTTTGGATAAATATAGTTAACTTGTCTACACTAAGCTGCGTCTTATAAAAAGGTAGTCTGCAGTATTCTCCATCGATGCTTTGAATAACATTGCAATCGAATAAGAAACAGCTAAGATATGCAATAGACAATTAAGTCGACTCCTACATCCGGCTGTTTATTAAACAAAAATCTTATATTGCTAAACTTTGATTTGAAATAACCTTAGAGATGCACAGTTCAGCAGCTCAAGCCACTTTGAGCTAGAGATTATTTATGTCTGGTTGAGCAAGAGCTAAAAGCCACGTTAAAGTTTTGCTTTAGTTTGGACTTTATAGCAACCGATTCGCTCAGAGTCAATAGCTGGCGTACTTTGAGTTGACTTTGTTTACTTTATGTTGCACTTTTTGATGAAAATTCTGAGAGTTGCAAGAGGGAAAAGGCCACTTCAAGCTAACCCCAATATGTGGCAACTGTGTGATAGCTGAAACATTGGTGTCAATGTGTCAATATGTGAAGTATTTACACTTGCGCAATTACAAGCCATACAAAACAACCACAGCAACTGCCGGTGTCTCTGTCTGTGTGTGTGTATCTGTGTGTGGCAATAACAAAGCTGCAACGGAAGTGTTGCACCAAGACACACAAGGAATCGCTCGACAAACGATGTGTACAGACGTGGCTGCAATTTCCATGCAATTTTCACACACACACATAGACTAGAGATTTTTGCTTATGCAATTTTGTGTAATTTTCTAGGCAATTTTTCATTGGTTTTTTGTGGCTGCTTCAAGTTTCTCATAATTGTGAGGAAAAATCTTAGTTATATGCAGCCCAAGTCGACTGCAAGTTTGATCGATTCGGCATTGAATTTTTTTGGCGTTGCAAGACATGACAAAGGCCTGCCACACCCACTGCCTTTCCCTCCGCCCTCTCGCTGCACACACAGATTAAGTTCTTGTCTTGGCGTGCGGGGCGTATGATGAATGCGAATGGAAGGAAACTCGCAGTCTCAAGGCCGCACAAACGGCTTTAATTACACAATAAAACACACAAAATTTAAGGGGAAAACCCACTATAGCAGCTAAATTTAAAGGCAAAGCTGTAACTGTAATCGAAACTCATATTTCTGTCATATTTTCTGTGTATTTTTTGTTGTTTTCATTTACATGTATAACGGATAAATTTTGTCATTTTTCTGTTTTTATTTCTTGGCCCATTTCGTTTTTGCGCTGTAAGTAAAATTTCCATTGAAAATCACGCACTTTCTGCTGAATTGCCTTTGATTTTTTTTTATGACTGGCTTTGGGTTTTATGTTGTTTGTTGTGTTTTCTATGTGTGTGTGTGTTGGGGGCGTTGTGGGCGTGCTTTGGCAACTTTTACAAGCGCTTAAGACGTAAGGCGTAATTCTAGTAGTTTGTCTCGAGTTGTAAATGCGTATAGTACGAGTTTGCGTTGGCGTATACTTAATATTTCCGCTGGAAATACGAGTATGTGCTGTGCTTATAAATGGGTTCTTGATTAAGTTGCACATAAATTTCACTTTAAATTAAATTTTATATATTTAGTGTACTTATATTTTGTAATTTGTTTGTTGCAGATCTACGCACAGCCTTCGATCTGTTGGACAGAAATCGAGATGGACGAGTTACGGCAAATGAATTGCAGTTTATGCTCAAGAATTTGGGCATAAATGTGCGTGATGAAATCATACACGATCTCATACGTGAGGCGAGCCATTCAGGTAAGTGCCACTTGCCACAAGCAGCTGCAACACCGAGCCAAACGAACCAACGAGCCAACGAGCCACTTAAGTCCCCCTTGCAAATGTCAGCACAAATGTGGCCCCAAAGCAAATGCAACAGTTACACCTGTGTTTTTAGGCACCACAAATGCTGGCCTACTTGGCAAACAGTTGACTGAATTAAGCCTGCGCTAACAGGCAGTTTAAACATTACGTATACGCAGTGTGGACGCTACCTATTGAATGCCAGCTTTAATTCCTGTTTACTAGCGGTTTAGATAACCGAAGGGCTCACAACAATCCGCACTAAGCCAATTTGAAAAGTTCTGCGCTGTTTTTCATTTAATTTACTCGTTAGCTAATGCAATTTTTATTATAAAAATTCCCCAAGCGCTGTCTTCAATGCCTCTAGCACATTTTATTAGGTTTTTTCCTGTTCTTTTTTTTTCTGTCTTACGTTGAAGCCTCTGGGCTGGCAGGGTTAACTGTGTCCTTCCAGCCTGCCTCTTTGTCGGTGTCTTTCTCTGTGTTGTTGCTTGTCGTGTTCAGGGCCAAACATTGTTGATTTAATTTATTTGATATTATTTTTTGTGATGGGCATACGCTGTCTAGCTTTTATGTTACATTTATGTGTAACGTATTAAAATGAAATTAAATTAATGCAGCCTTGCAGCAAATTGAATGCTGCGCATTCGAAGTGCAATTTGTAATTTCCAATTTGCAACTTGCAATTTGCATTTACATTTCATCAGGCAAATTTCTGCTGATAACATGCCATTTTGTGGGCCACATTAATTATATTTTAATGCCGTTTTTAGTGCATGTGGCCTACATATTGATATATTTTGCCCTCAGTGCATCAAAGGCTTATCAATTGAAGGCCAAAAAAGCGGTTGCAACAATTCCTTGGCAAAGCTGCAAATTGAAATCAGAGTCACGCACAGTTCGCATTTGACATGGCACCTAATACAGTACAACATGGCGTATACACACGCACTCACAAACACACACACACACACTCTCACTCTCACACACACTTGCATGCACGTGCTGTATCGCAGTGTAAGGCAGAACAAGCAGCAACTGTTGCTGACACAGCTCAAGAGCTGTTTTGATGGCTGCCACTGACAGACGCCGCAGGGCCAGCTATATAAGCATGTTTATATATGTATATTCGCACACATACAGTTAAATATGTTTACATACACACACTTACATTGTAGTCGCTGCATACACATTACGATATAAGACTTCACGAACAATGCAAACAAACAGCAGCCAGCGGCACGTGAATGACAAAAAGCAAAACAAAAGAAATAAAAATGCGCCATAGCTGAAATTTAAAAGACCATTTAAATGTATGTAGTGTGGTTGAATATAGAAGCTCTTTTAAACCGATTTGGCAAGCCTTTATATGCGCAAATATTTTCACTTGATTTTACTTGATTTTACTTCCCTATTCTTAATTTTTTCCAATTGCGATTATTTTTAGTTTTTATGCAATATTTTGCATTAATTATCATCGCTGGTGGAATCGCCAAATAAGCTGGCATAATGCGGCTATAAAATCAAAATGGAACTAAAAAAAATGATTATTCACCCGATATTATTTAAAAATGTTGTCTTAAGAACATTTTAAGCATACAGTTAATTTCAAATTCTTCATAGGCTAATAAACTTTAGTAATAATCGCATAAGTTCAAAATCTAACGAACACAATTTTAAGTTTTATTTTTTTGTCAACAAAAACGAAATATCTGCCTTAAAGAATTATTCAAAAATACTTTGTTTTGAACCCTTAAATCATTTTTTTTTTCATATTTTTTAGTCTGCTATAAATACCTAAAAGAATTTGAATAAAAAGCAATAGCATATTGGGTTACAATTTGATAGCGTCAATATTTTAGCTACAATCTAACAGCTTTTGTTGTCTGCATTTTACTTGTTTTCCCATTACAATGTATTCCCCTAGTGCTGGTCCCGGCTTCCCTCTGCCTTTTCTCTATGCAGTCATTATTTGTTGCTGTGCAAACAATTTTTCTTGTTTTTTTTTTTGCGTTATCAATTTGACACAAAAACTGTTGAATGCTGCATAAAGCGCACACTTTATGGCTTCATTTACATTCGTTGGGTTTCAGTGACAAGCGAGGACTACGAGCTGCTATACGCTGTCTATACGCTGATTTAGATGTTTGTCCATTGCCTGGCATGGAAAACCCATAAGAATGAGCTCAAGTTGCCCCCCGCTCTCCTACTTACTTTGGCTTACTTTATTTATGCGCGTCTTTATGCGGACAAAGTCGCCGCACGCAAGTAGCAAAAAATATATATATATAAAAAAACAGAAGTTTAAGACCTCAACCTGCAGGGTCAATTGTCGCATGAACTGTGTGGCAGGCACTGACATTTGCCACACAATGTGGCAGGCTTTTAACGCTTTTGCTTTCGCTTTGGCTATTTGGTACCACAAATTAATTAGAACTGAAAATTGTGGGCAATTTTATGGGCTGACGCGCAGCGTTATGCACTGAAAGTGCTCCTTAAATACATTAAAAATATTTAAATGGCTTTTTGCTATTGCCTGATATTAGGTGTAGGGCACTCACTATACACCCACTCTACACACACCTATACTTGCACACATACAGCTACACTCAGAGAAAATTTCCATAAAGTCTTGGGTAAAACATTCATATAATCAAGATTTTCTTGATTTTCTTATATTTTGTATATCTTTTTTGGCTTTCAAATTTTAGTAAATATGCTTGCATATTTTTAATATATTTTTCGAGTTTATTTTATATTTGAAATTTAAGAAAATTTTTCTTAGTGTACACACACAAACATACATATACATGCATGGCAGCCACATTGAAGCAAATCTGTTTAGCCAGGCCATAAAATTGCTATTGCGTGTTTCTGACTTGTTAAGTGCCAAAAAGCCAAACAGGCAACGAGCGTGTGTGTGGGTGCCGATGTGTTTGTGTGCTTGTGTGTCTAGCTAAATTAGTTTACACTTTAAAGCATATGTGTGTGAGTGTGTGAGTGTCTGTGTGTGTGTGTTTGTGTGCTTGACCAAAAACCGCAAACGCGACCACATGTCAAAGGCACAACGTCCATTCGCATTATGGCCAAATGTCACCAACAGCTACAACCTTCAGCCACCCAGCAGGCACCGACACCCCCCCACCCCGCTTTTCCAAACCCCCCTTCATCCCCCCTTCCATTGCCACCTCGCAAATTGAAATTGCCTTTGTGCATTCAGCAAAACTTTGAAGTCGCCATCTAATCGAATCAACATGAAAATGCCAGATAGCTCTTCATGCCCCCTTCATTCAGTTCCCTCACTTCTCACTTCTTTTGCGGTTCGTAAATTTGCATAACAAATGGACTGCTAGTTGTGGGGAATAGGGGCTTTGTAGGCCATAGACATCAAATGCTCGACATTAAATACAGCTTAAGATGCCGGGGCGAATTGTGATCAAAGTGCCTGACGAAGGAATTTCGAGGGCAAGGGCCGCAATGGAATGAAATTGCCATGCAAGTCAAATGTAAGAAAATAGACAAAATAGCACGAAGAGAACAAATTCAAACTGCGTTCGCTTGGAGAAATACAGCTTAGACTCCGATAGAAAGCAGCCAAAGTGAAAATAAGCCGAAAGCAAGAGTGTAACGAGAGTTACAACAAAAATAACAAAAATCAATTGAGTTCAAGTACAACAAATGCAAGAATACCTAATTCAATTCTTTACCGCACAATTCAAGGCTTTAAATGAAATTCTGTTAATTTGAAATGTATTTTATATAGATTAAAAGAGCTTAACGCAATCCAATTAATTTCAATGAAAAAAATATTATTACACTATGCAAAGCATTTATTTGTTTTTAAAGAAAGTAAAAAAGAACTATTTATCTAAATAAAAATATAAAAATTTGTAATGGTAAAAAAATTAATTATTTAAAAAATTTATTAAATATTGATAAACAGTTATTTTGGCTATATAGTGTATTTAAACAAGTCTTTAGTTACCGCATATCTGCATTTCCTGCGCATATTAAGCATACGCAACGTTGCGCAACACAAAAAAAAAACGCTCGTTTGTCGGCTTTAATGCTCACCTACACATAACAATTGGCTTTCAATGAAATAAATGTGATTCAAGATTTAATTAATGGTCAACTGTCGTCTTTTGTGTGCCAAGCGAGATAATATATTTCACAGGAAAGAGCAAACAACCAGGGCACAGAGTGCAGCAGATGCTGGGATGCCTTTACATGCACTTATTGAGCTCGTTGTGCAATATAGTATATGTATCTGTATAGGTGTATGCCCTGTTTATATGGTCAAAGACAGCGCTCCATGTTTATTGCATGTTTTACAAGCAAAATTCACTGCAAACATTGAGAGAGAAGAGGCCATTAGATGGGGGATACAGAGGGGTGAAAGAGTCATCGACAGGGTGCCGCAATCAAACATTTACACTCATGCTAATGCAGCAGGGGGTGAGGGGGTGAAAGGCAGACACTTCCGTTTCCGTTCGACGTGGCACGTTGAGGTCAGCAGCAGGTGCAATTGGCAATAATTGATTGCATTTTGGCATGAAGCTGTTGCCAGTTGCCACAACTACGACTACGACTACATTTGCAGTCGCATTTTGCCATTTATTATTGTGTTGGCATCCAGGTAGTTAAGGTAGTTAAGGGTTTGCCTTTCTTGTGTTTGCCTTGCTTTGAGGCAGCTTATAAGCACTTAATTTTCCCACTGGCAACTGCCACTGCAACTGCAACAATTGATAAGGCAGCCCAAAGTAAAGTGATTGCTTCAATGGATATTGAACTTCTATGCAATTGTGCTGCAGCTGATGTCATTAGCGTACATCAAGGCAAGCAAAGCGTTTATCGATCACAGAGCAAAAACTAAATACACTCAAAAAAATTAAGATTAACATTAAAACGAACTGTTTGTTTGAAAGTATAAACATATTCAAAACCTTTTAGGAAACAGGTATTTTAAGATGTCTCTTTAATAATAATATTGTTTTTGATGAAGAATTTTCTGGCTCTTTTCGAACTCTTGACAGCGGAAAGAATGTGAGAGAATTTTCTCAGAATTCTAGGAAATATACCCTCACAATCTCATGCTCTCTTCCTAATGCTGACATAATATTTGCTCACGATAAGTCAACAACAAAAAACACTTTTGTGACTCGTCTAATTGAATCGAATGAGCATCAAGTTTTATGACTTTTGATGCATTTTTAATGCCACTCAAGGGGCCAAAACATCGTAAACTTGGCTAGCACTTTATCAAGGTTACAACTCTTGACGAAGGGCTGGTAATTAAGAAGCATTTTTACGGATTTCAGCTTGTCGTTGCTCTCAACGGCATCGCTTTTCCTATTAGTATCTGAGAGTATACTATATAGTATTTACTTGCCTTGTATCTTAATGTCCTGCTGCTTCTATTTTTTCTGGGGCAGCGGAACCTTGGCATTGGCAATAGATTTGCGTGGGGCGCCAATCATGCGACGCCATTGGCAACGCAACAAATGGAGACAGAGCAGCACAGAGCAGAATAGAGAAGGAAATGTTGCAAAGTTGGCAAGTCTGCAATTTATGGAAATTACCTGACATCCAAGTTTTTGGCCTCCCACATACAATACGAGTTTATAGTTATGCCATAAAGCTGGCAAGACCTTGGCCTTGGCTTCGATATGCTCATGTCTTGATGGCAGCTATAAAAAATTTAACAAAAACAAAGTTGTTAAAAGCAAACTTCAAATGAATTTTTGCGAAAAAAAATTGATTGCAGAAGCCATAATTATTTTAGGCCAAATTTAAAGTTTTTTCAGTAGCTTTTCATTTATTTATTTTAACTTTACGCTCATTATTATTGCCATGCATACGAATTAGCAATTCATATTTGAAGCCAAACACAGACTGCAATTAAAAACATTTTTTGCCCACTGTTAAGCCAGAAAAAAAGTTGAGGCAGCACCAAAAGTTACTCAATTATGGCATTATGTGTGGTAAGAGTGGGATTTCCCCCCTTTTTTTTAGGGAGCCACAAAAATGTATGCCAGTAAGCTTATCGTTGATTCGAATTGTTTTACTTTCGACTTTTCAATTACGATACCCTCTAATTTACTTTGAGATGAAGTGCGAAGATTACACGCCCAGCACCCTAAAAAAAAATAAATAAAATAAATTATTCAGCTCTGCTTTAACTCTTTAAGCCTTTCTCTCGTTTGGACCTTATCTAATTGGTATCTGTGGGTCTGGCATGCATGGCTAAGGTCAAGGTTATGGGTGATTCTTGTGCTACCGGAAGTCGGCAACAGCAAAGGTTTTTGCTGGATTTTATCTTTGCACTTAATTATAAAAGTTTCTGCGCAAAAAAAAACCAGAAAACTCAGCAAAGGGATTAGATAGGGAATTAACAGGCGTAGCTGCTGCTGCTGCTGCTGTGGAATGTTAATGTCAACCGAAAAACAGTGAAAAAAAAACAAAAAAGAAAACGAAAATGGAAATGAAAATGAAAATGCGGCACTGTACGCTATCAAGCAGCAAATGTGCTTGACAACGCGCACCTGAGAGCGCACAAAAGTAGGCAACATTTCTGTTGCATTCGCCATGCTTTAACTATAAGTCGCTCTATGTGTGTGTGTGTGTGTATGTTTGTATGTGTGTGTGTGCATCTGTATGCTCTGACAAATAACAATGCACTTTTTTTCTCGATTTTGTCCTCGTTGCTGCTGCTTGAAGCGTGTAAACATTTTTCAACAACGACAACAACAAAAGCAAAGCTTTCAATTACATGCACAGAGAGAAAAATTTAGCTCTAAAATTTACTTTTTAACAGTTTTAGCTATTAGATTGAGCTAAAAGTTCTAGAAATATGAATTTTTATATGTATAAAATGAGTATGGGAATTTTTACATACATGATTTAGGAGAGAATTTTTCTTCTCAGTTTTAAAATATTCGTACTTAGAAAGAGATAAGTTTCAAAATGCATAGTTTAAATAACGAAATTTTAATTTTTTCTGTCTGTTTGCGCTCTCTGCGTGCTTGTAGCAGCAGCAAATGGAAAATGTTGGCATCTTAGTTTCTTGTTGCAGTTGCATTGGGCTAAGCTCTTACAGCTAAATCGTGCACTTTTCCCTTAACCACGCACAGTTGCTTTCGCTCTCGCCCTCTCCCTCTCTCTTACTCTCTCAATCTCAATCCAAAACATTCAATTACAGGAAACGGTTTAATCAACGAGGCCGAGTTCCTGCAATGGGTCGGCAGAATCCAAGCGTTGCGAGACGACCAACAGCAGCAGCAGCAGCAGGAGGACAGCAGCAGCAACGCCAGCAAGCCAATGGACGAGGCTGATGACGTCACCGAAGACTTAATCGCAGCATTTAGGTAAGCATTGCCCTATCGATATGTTCAACAATCGATAGTGTTTGCGATTAATCGGCTATAAAATAAATAATATTAGATATTGCTGTAATTCTATTCAAAATGTCCTATCGATAATATCGTTAGTCATATCGATTATTTTGCCAACATTATCCCTACTTTAAATGTAATCTTTAATCCATTTTAACCTATTTGCAGAGTATTCGATCGTGATGGCAACGGGTTTATAACGCGTGATGAGCTGCAAACCGCAATGGAAATGATTGGGGAGCCCTTGAATGAGCAGCAGCTGGAGCAGCTGTTGGTAATTGCCGACTTGGATCAGGACGGGCGCATTAATTACGAGGGTAAGTTTTTTCAACACTTGCCAAAGGACATTACTGACGCAACATGAGGCAAGGTTAGCTTTGAGGACAGAGAGAAAAGTTAAAACAACCATTAAGGACGCAACCAATAAGTCGGGCGTTACCGACAGTAAAATACCCTGTAAACTACATCAACCTACAGATCGAAACGTGCATACGCATGTGCACAAAGTTAATATACCCTTTTTACCCACTTTCAATGGGTATAGAAACCACACAAAATGTAGTACGCTCAGCGTTTACTTTTTACTGTTGCTGTCTGCGCGTTAATCAAGCTGCAGCATAAAACATGCATAAACACACACACACTCACACAACACTCACACAACACTCACACATAGGTGTATAACCTCGTGCCAATATTTGCAAAAGCCTCCAGAGACCGCCTCGCCCATAAATCAGCTAGACAAATACAAAGCCAACAACAATCGGGAGCTCAAGTTGAATAACCTGCGCAAAGACACAACTTGCAGCTAACACACACGCACACATGCACCTAGACAACACATACACACACACACACCCTCACACCTTCACAAAGTAGTCACATTATTTGTTTGTTTACCCGCACAGTTTATTTTCTTATTCATTTGCAACGCAAAAGGATGAAGGCAGTTGAACTCGAATTCAAACTGCGCGCCCTCAACCCCTTCGAACTCGCACTTGTTCGCAACTGCTTGTGATCGAGCAGCAGACAAGTGAACTGCTTGAGCTGGCAATTGAACTGCTTGCAATTGAACTACTTTCAACCGCTTCAACTCGAACAACTGCTTGTGATCTAACAGAAGGAGTTAAAGCAGTGTAAACGAACTGTTTTAGCAGGCAATTAAACTGCTTGCAACAACTAATATAAAAACATTTGACCAAACGCAACCCCTTCGAACTTCGAGCTTTTGATCTAGCACGAGTTAAAGCAGTGTAGAAAAATGAACTGCTTGTAAACCAACAAGTGAATGCAAATGTAACGCAAGAAGTTCAAGCAGTGTAATGAACTGCTTTAACAGCGTGTAACAACAAAAATGAAAACAGTTGGCAACGCGCGTATTTGTGTGTCTCTTGTGTGGCATTAAATTGATTTGCTAAACACAAACTAATACACACACACACACACGCACACCCACACACACGCAAAACTTGTCCCTTTTGAAGTTGGTTGTCTGTGTGTGTGTGTGTGTACTTTGGCTTGGGTTTGATCATTAGGTTCATATGGCGTCGCTTTGCTAGTTGATACTTTGACCTTGATACGCTTGGCCCTGTGCTGTCAATACGCAGTTGCCCTCCCCCTCGCACACTGTCTCTATCTCTCTCTCTCATTCTCCCTCTCTGTTCGTTTGTTTGCTGGCATCTGCAATATATTTATTCTACTCTATTTACCTTACACCGGCATGTATGACCAGCAGCAACAGCAGCAGAAATTGTCGTCCCTTTGCACAAATATTCCAGTATACCCTGTAAAAAAGTTTAAGTAATATTTTAAACCAAATATGAACTAAGTATAAATCTAAACAATTTTAATATTAGCAATCTATATGTAGCTATTATAAACCGAATTTAAATCGAAATTGAAATTAAAATTTTATTTAATTTTAAACCTAACCTAAAATCAATCCAGATATAACAAAAAATTACTGAAACCACCGTAGGGCGAAAACAAATTAAAGTTTATTTTTAATTAATTGGAAATTATCATAAATCCCTATTTATATTATATATTTAATTTATATTAAAGGCACAATTTCCAGTGCATACTTTACAGGGTATTTTTGCGGTTAATACTGACATTTATTTGTTTTGTTTCGCTGACATTGCAATGTTTTTGAGAAGGGCTTTGGGGGCGTTGGGTAGGCGTGTCATCGATGATTCGCAGCGCAACACGTTGAGCGTGCCTACCCCTGGCCCTGCCCCTAGGGGCCTCTTTTGACCAAATGCCATTTCATCATTTTGCTGCCGAGGAGTTCATAAAAATGCCTCTCAGAGGCGTTTAGCAAATGGCCACCGAGGCACTCAACCCCTACCCCTCTAGCTAACCATCCAAACCTTACCTATAATATATATATATTTATATTTTTTGTATATACCGATAAGTTTTTGCGCTTTATTTCAGCTATTTATTTGAAATCTTGACTAAACGTTATTTTCTCTTATTGCAGAATTCACGAGACTTTTGCTCTAAGTTGGTCCAGAATCGAGCGCAATTACTAAATGCCAGGCGGAAGGAAGTTTAACAAATTAAACTTAACTATTAAGCGATTACTAACATACTCAGACAACAAATTCATTAAATGTTTTATAGAAAAGTCGAGAAAAATAACGGAAAAAACATAAATATAATTATTTATTTTAAGTACTTGAAATGTTTAAGAAGGCACATAACTACACACACACAACCACACACACAAATCTCACATTGTTTCACACACACTTAAAAGTTAAAGTAAATTATATTAAAATAAGTTTCAAAAATCGTTTGTAAAAAGCTACAAATACTTGAAATTAAATCTTTGTTACAAGCTAAGTTAATGTCATTTTTAGGGCCCTTTTGTACTAGTTTTTTGCAGAAAATAAAAAGTTTACTTGCTAAATTATATATATCATAAACAAATACATATATACACACACATACACACACACGTACACGTACACATATATATGCATATTCGGATAAGTCTGAGCGCGTGAGTGATATTGTGTTTAGGGTGCTGCATCAACAAAAACAGAGAGAAAATAAAAAAATAAAATTTAAAAAAAATAAATAAAAAAACAAAGGTATATTTGTAACTTAAATTAGTTAATACGCTTGTGTCTGCTATATATAAAATAACAAACAGACAAATGTTTCAAAGAATTATAAAATATTCGTAAATATTCAAGCATTACATGGAATGCTGGCATAAATACTATAATTGTTAAACTATTCAGTAATATGCATATAGTTTTATAAGTTAATAAAAAAATAAATATAAACTATTTATTGGCAAGCAAACAATTATCAAAACGCAATTCAATTGCTAACCAAAGCGAAAATCTCCAAATCAATTATGCTGGAATTTTCCAAGATATTTTATAGAATCAATTTTGATTTGATCACAATTTAAAACCAAACAAAATACAATCAAAATTGTTGATTCAATGTGTATTTTCTAGTCATCTCAACTTCCATATTAACGAAATATGTTTGCTTCCCTCGAGTATTTCAAAATTCAAGTCCATGGCATCGCCGTCCCAGAGCGAGTTTTTGTTGAATGTAAAGCATATTTTATTACTTGACACTTGGCAGGGGTTTCAAAAAAGTTTTGCTATTTGAACAATGCAAAATAAACTCGTAAAAAACAGAAAATATATATATAAAAGTGCTCTTTTACATCAGAAAAAACAAATTCAATATGAATAACATTTACATAAATATATATATTTATATATTCAAACAAAAAGTACGTTAGATGGCGCTACAAATCATCAGGACAATGGTACAAATAATCAAAATGGAATGCAAAAAAACAAGCAAAGCAACAGCAACATTTTTTCGATGGTATTTACAAATTGCAACAAACGCCAGACAAATTTAAGCAAATAAATAAATAATTTTCAAAAACATCTACGGTATACTGTTTGTTAACCTAAAAATACCCATTGTACTTAACTGTAGTAGATTTTTTGACATCTAATTGTGCTTAAACTATGTATGTAATTGCAAATCTATATACCTACTACATATATAAATATATATAAATATATATTTACTATACATATGTATTCTGTTTCTGTTACAAGTAAATGGCCTAAAACTACTTAAAATATTATTACCATAACACAAATTTAAGACACTATCTGTATGCATAAATACTTAAATAAAACTCTAGTTAATTTTCGTTTAAGACTTGATGAGTTCATAACTTTTAATTTTAAACAATAACATAAAGAAAAACGTATAAAATAAATTATAATACACAAACGCTCAACAGTTTTGTTTTATTTGACGTTATTTAAATACAAGCCAAGTAGGCGCAGCTTGGCTTACAATTTATTTCGGCCAAAACCCTCGATAGTTCAGTCAAGATTCTACAGGAATTCAAGAAATATAAAAGAAATATTCTTCTAAATTGTACTTTGTGCCAAGTATATCTATATAGTTTTATCAAATAACGTATGACAAGTTTGGAAATTGCAAAGCCAGAAGAAATATGAGTGAAATCGATGAAAAGGTAAATATTCTATAAAATATTAATTATATTATTATTGCATTAGAGCGGAAAATTTTCAAATTTAATTTCGGAAAAAACAAAATTGAAAAAAAAACACCACTTTTAACGCAATTGTGCTGATTGTGGCAACCGTGCTTCGATGTTACACTGGCGCCATCTTTTGGCAGTGAACCATCGTTCAGTTCATGAGCTCGTGCTGGAACAAAGTAAAACCTATCGTTAATCGACCTGGTTCGCGTGTGCACGCCTCGCGAAACTCATACAAAATCAATTTTTTTCCTCACAACGAAAACGACGAAAAATTCAATTAAACGACAGTGCAAACTGAATTAATTGTGCATTACATTACGAACGTTATCGTGTCAGTCGGGCAGCGCATTAAGCCGGTTCGAAAATTGCTGAATTGTGTGTGAAAATAAAGCCGCAAAAGTGGATACCGATAACGATACCGTGAAAATTGAGGATTTGATGGACTCTGATCCCGATATCGAGTTCATTGAGAAGGATAGCGGCATGTCCTCGTTAGGTGGCAGCAAAGACGAGACGCCCGAGCGGCGCACAGTGGCTATTGTAAGTTCAAAACTAGTCAAAAATTTGCCCCCCGCGCTGCACGCCTCATCGCCTTATCGTGCTCACGTAATTGTGGCCAACAGTGTTGTCAATTTTTTTTCGAGATAAAAAGTTGTTTTTGACGGGAAGAGCAAAAAAAAAAAAAACAATGACAATTTTAACCAAATATCCATTATAATAATAATAACAGGCCTATATTTTATCAATTTATTTATAAATATCTGTCGACCGGTCGACAAAATTTAAAATACAAATTAAGATAACGTATTAAATTTAATTAAACGTCTTAAAGATAATAGGATAATCTGGTGATAAAAAATCAAAAGTTAAAAAATGAAATGAAATAACAAGAAAAACAGGTTCAGCGAACCCAATCATACCAAGGTTGTGGTTAATTGTTTCTATTATAGTATGAATTTTGTAAAATTTAAGTAAAAGCTAAAAAAAATCGGAATTACTTTTTAAAAAAATCCGTAATTTCCACTTGTCGCCATTTTGCAATTTTGCCAGCAAATTTTCTTAAAACAGCCAGATCTGGCGGGAAAACGGCGGAAGTGGCAACAATGGTGGCAAGCGCACCATCTGCTTATCAGGCATACATATACAGAATATAGAATTTATTGATTTCTGATATATAAATTATTATTTTTCTTTGCAGCCAGCCAGCGAGGAACCACGCTCAGACGCTGGTGAGGATTTCGATGATGTAAGTATTGCATATATATGATTTACCTCTCATGTTTGTAAACATTCGGCTCGTTCTAACCTCACACTTGTTATAGGAGCCCGACGAGTCGTTTGGAGAGCGCCTGTTGGGGCTGACAGAGATGTTCCCGGATTCGGTGCGCAATGCAGCCAGCACAGTGGTCAGTGCCACCACGAAGGGCGTTCAATCTCTGTACAGCTTCTCGTGCAACGCATCGTGGATATTCTTCACCAGCTCCGTCATACTCTTTGCCCCCGTCATCTTCGAGACGGAGCGCGCCCAGATGGAGGAGCTGCACAAATCGCAGCAGAAGCAGGTGCTGTTAGGACCCGGTAGCGCCATGGCCGGAACTGGACCCTCGCCTAGTTTACCATTGATTCGTTGAATAATCCATTTTGATACCCATATAACCAATATGTACGTTAGTTCTATGCGCCAGGCGGGTCTACGGATCGAAAATAATGCAACAATAATTATGCATAGTTGCTAGAGATTAAGCTACAAATCATTTAGTCTACAGTTGCGCCTGCCACTAAATAAAATAATACACAAAACAAACACATCAAAGATACACTACAACAAAAACTGTTATAAATTCCAGAGCATTTCACTGATCAGATCCATTGGCTGAACTTCAGATAGCGTTTAGCATGTCCTAAACAAACGATTGCTGTTGAAATTAATAAAAACAAAAAACTTATTACGATTATTAATAGTTCAATCCACAGACCGTAATCATTATAAGTTTTATTTTAAATATCCAGTTAGCTATATATTTATAAAGTTCTTTGCCTATCAAAGCACAGTCCAAACGGTAATACCTAGATAATTTTCACAAAAATATTAAGAGAGTTCGGCCAGCGATAAAATTAGACCAACGAGTTATACCAGCGAGAATTGGGCCAACGAGAGTTTGTCCAGCGGGAGTTTGCCCAGCAAATGCTATGCAGAGAGTTCGGCCAGCGAGAGCTGGACCGACGAATTGGGCCAGCGAGAGTTAGATCCATGAGAGTTAGGCCAACGAATGTTGGATTAACGAGAGTAAGGCCAGCTAGAGTTGCACAGAGAAAGTTGTGAAAGAGAGAGTTGTGCCACCGAGGATCAAGATTATCCTTTTTTTGTATTTCGATTAAAATTAGGAGTTTTTGTTTATTTTATTTTTTACAAGTACAATCATTGCTTGAATCACAACTACGGCCCGCCCAGATACTCCCTCGGTATGGGATGCTCCGTGAAGTATCTGCGGAATTCCCTGGCATATTTATTGCGCAAAGCGCGTTCTCCGAAGTCGTTGAATCTCTGCGCCATATAGACGTAGACGTCCAGCACCTTGGCGTGGGCGGAGAGCTGCTTAAACGACTCGGCGGCGCGTTCCAGGATGTTGAGGCTTTTGACCAACTGTGCCTGGCGAGCTTCTGCTTGCGTAATGGCCAGGAGGCACCTGACAAAGACGAAATCCGCCTTGGCGCGATCGTAGAGCCCGCCGTTGATGTGTATGTCGTCCATGCTGCGCTTGATGGCCTGGTACGCCTTCTGCGGCATGTCCAGCATGAGGAGAATCTGCGCCAGCAGCATGTCCACCAGGGCCAGCTCGTAGTCCATCTGCGACTCGGCCATGTCCTCGGAGACGCGCAGCAGCAGGGAGACGGCCTCGGCGGAGAATCTGCCCTCGGTGAGGCTGCAATAGGCGAGCAGCAGCTGCACCCGCATCCTGACCAGAAACGGCAGCTCCGGCTTGGCCGCCAGCTTGTCCAGCAGCCGCCTGGCATTAAAGAACTCCCGCTTGGCCACATAGATGGCCGCACGCTGCTGCATGGAGCCGTTGGCATCCAGCAGATAAAGCTGATCGCAGGCCTTGAGCGCGTCGTGCCAGCGGCAGCGATAGATGCCCGCCTGTATGATGACATGGCACTGGCTGATCATCCAGCACTCGGCGCTGGGCATGCGTGGCAGCTGCTCCCTGGCACGTTGCAGCAGCACGCGAGCTAGACGCAGCTCTCCCTGAAGCTGCAGCCAAAGCGCATAGCTGGCGAGCGCACTTCCGACTCCGGCGGAGCCATCTCCAGAGCCGTTGGAGAGCAGCAGCTGGGAATAGAGGGCGGACAGCTCGTGCCGCCCGTAGGCGCACCAGACGGCGCTGCGCAGCGCCAGCGCCTCGGAGGCATGACTGCACAGATTGTTGCGATTGGTCAGCTGATCGCTGTGCTGCAGCAGCTCGAACAGACGCAGCGGCTGGTAACCGGCCACGGTGCCCAGCTTGACAGCAAAGTGCAGCGCCAGCGTGTAGTTCTGCAGCATGTTGCCATCCGCATCCGTAATGTCCTTGACGCTGCGTTGCACGTAGCTGAGGGGCAGCTCATCCCTGAGCAGACAGTGCCAGGTGTTGGCCAGATTTAGGCTGCGCTTGTCGCCGTGCTCCTGTGACAACATGATGCTCTCCCTGAGCGCGGCCAGCGCCTCGTCGCGATGTCCGAATGTGGCATGCAGCACGGCCAGATTGATGCAGAAGTACTGATAGCCCTTCTCCTGGCTCATCATGCGCACCGGCGAGCGATCAAAGGCGCGATGCAGCGCCTTCAAGGCATTGTAGTAATCCCTGACCCGCAGCTGATTCATATAGCCAAGGAAATACGAGCTGCTGTTGAGTGGCAAGTCCTGTATGATCTCATCCACCTTGCGCTGCAGCTGCTTGGGCGGCAGCGCGAGGTTCTCATCGTGATCCAGCAGCTCCGACTGCTGATTGACAAAGCATTTGGCCTGCGCCGGCGCCCAGACGCTCAGCGGCGGCCTTGGCTCAAAGAGATCCCGCTGCGTCTGCTTCTTTGCTGCTGTTGCTGGCGGAGATTGCGCTCGATGCAGCACGCCCCCTGCGATGGGCATGCGTGCGCCCTTGGCCAGCGCCTTCATGCCGCGCTCGTAGTACGCGCAGACATTTCTGTACATGCTCATCATGCTGGCAAAGGTAAAACGCTCCAGAACCACCCCAATCCTCAGCACATAGACGCCCACCATGCTGAACTGGCTGACGCCGCAGTCCTCATTGAGCAGCGTATCGATGTTCTGTATCTCTGCAAAGTCGCACAGCGGCTCCACGCTGGATTTGCCACAGAACTCGGACATGGACTTCTCGAACGCCTCCAGGAGCAGCGTGTCCAGCTTGTAGGCGCCCTTGGTCAGCAGTTTGTGCAGCTGATCGTAGCCCATGTCCGGCTCCTGCACCAGCCGGAACATCAGCATGCAGAACATGCGACGCGACTGCGGACGCATCGCAATTCCCGTCTCCACCGCATTCTTTTTGGTCTGCAAAAAGAAACCTCCAAATTGGCAGCCAGCGAAATGCATTTTGAATCTTAATATTTACACACCTTTACGTACTGCTTGAGTAGTATTAATATCGCAATTTTGTGGGGCGTGGGGGGTTCTATGGGCGGCGGCACCGGCTTTGAGCTGGGGTCCAGCGTATCCAGCTCCTCGAACAGATTCATTTGTGGCGGCTTCTTATATTAGCTTATATTAATTGAAATTTTTGTTTACGAAAATAGGCGGCAGTCCGGCAACACTCGTTGCTAGTTATCGTCAGGGTTGTCACTTGAGCGATTAGCTGCAAGGCTGTCGAATGCAAATTCAATCAATACTATCGATGTTTTTAGAACTCTCTGATGTATCGATGTTTAATTTTCAACACGCTTCTTACTTAAAGTAAATATAGGGTGGGATAGGTAGGATATATCGCTAAAATCAACATTTTTCGACCAATTACTGTCATGTTTGGATTTTTTGCATAATTTCGCAACACAATTTGTTTACTTATCAATTCTTACGATATAAAAAATATTTTTTTTTTTCAAAATTTAAAAATTTTTCCAAGGTTTAAAATTTTTGCAAAAATTTAAAATTTTTTTTCTTCGATATTTTACTTAAATTTTAATTTCCAACTCAAATGATTGAAAAAAAACCACACCGCTTAAAAATCGGTTGAGTTTAGATAAAGCTATGGGCTTTCAAAGTTCCACAAAAATGGCTTTTACAATTAAGGCGTGATAATACCAATATTGGCCCTAAAATCTACATTTTTCGACCAAATGCTGTCATGTCTGGTAATTTTCAGCATAATTTTGCAATAGTATGGCAACTGTGCTTAACGTATGCAAAGATAAGCGTTGCCACTTAAGTTTCATTTATCGAAATCGATAATTCTGTAAATGCGCTCACGTTTGTTTTGTTTACAATGGTGCGCATTAAAAATCGGCAAGTATTTCAATAAATTAAAGTGATTTATGATAAGTAAACAGTGCTATAACTACGTACTTCTTTCTGCAGCTACATAGCGGTACAAATAATACCCTATTCACCCGTACAAACGTTGCGATTGAACGATATTACGCTGACCAAGTGCCTGCTGCAAAATGTGGAAAAATATTACGGAGTTTACGGATTGGGCATAATAGAGCATGGCTTTCGTGTTAAATACTGCAATGAGCGCACTAAAATTGCGATAATACGTTGTCTGCATCGTGGACAGCGATATGTGTCGAGCATATTGCCATTGATCACATTGGTAGGTTGATCGAAATAATGTGAAAATTATATACATATATATTATTATATATTGAAACTTTCAGATTGGCGATGTTCGGGCCAAGTTTCGAACGCTTCACGTGGGCGCTACGATTATACAGTGCAACAAGTTCATCATCAACTACCAGCGAAAGTTTCTGGATCGCATGATGGGCCAGGTGGCCTCGGCCAAGGAACGCCAGGATCTGTTCAAGAGGGTGATGGAGTTCGATCTGGACAGATAGCAAACGAGAAGGAAAAGAAAACTCTCATCAAGTTTGCAAAAGTTTTATGTATAGTAGTATAGTAATAGTACATAGATAATGCTTATAAAATACTCTTTGCATTCGACTATAGGTTGTTTTGGTTTAGCAGCTCCTTACACCTCGATAAGGAATTTGCGACTCGGTGAGCGGGATAATCGGGCGCCAAGAGATTTTAGCCTCAGCTGCAGATCCCTGAACGTCAGTTTGTTCTTTTTGCTGTAGACATTAAGATAGATGCCCAGCACAACGATCAAGCCGGACCAGATATATCTGAAAGGGGAGTTCAAGATCATTAAATGATGTATTAAAATCCGTCGGAAAAATGGGTACAGGGTATAATAATAATATTAGGATTTTTTAAAAACTTTGACGAATAGACAAACGGACATAGCTCTATCGATTCCTGATCAAGATTATTAATGTTGAGTACGGTTTTCCTTGCCTCATTCTGAACTCAATTGACCTTTTTGTGCTATTTTAAAGATTAACTGGCATATTCTACTTACTGCACTGTAAAGGGTTTGCTGAAGAGCAGGAAGGAGAAGGCGATGGTCACCGCCTTGCGAGCGGTGGTCACTGTGGCCGCCACCGGAGCTCCGCTGCTGCGGACCAGGGCGAGCACGAACTGTATGCCCAGATAGCCGGAGAGGCTGAAGAGGAAGCCGTAGCCGAAGGTCTCCAGCGGATGGGCCAGACAGAAGCCGAAGCCGCTGAAGAAGTTGCCCGTGAGCAGCATGATCACAAACAGGTAGACGAATCCCAGGCCATATGAGTAGAAGACCACCTCGCTGCTGGGCGCCTTGTGCTCCCTCATGGCCTTCTCCTGCACATTTCCGATGGCCGCATCGCAGAGCAGAGCACCCGATATCATGGCCACGCCCAGCGGATTAAAGTTGGGCGTCATCTGGGAATCCGCCAGGGTGAACCAGGCCAAGCCAATGCACATGGAGCTGGCAGCAGCAAAGTCCAGAGGGCCGTAACGCTTGCCCTGTATGATGATGCTGCCAATGAGCACGGGAATCAACTTGCAGCACTTGAAGATCACCTGGACGTAAGGAAGGCACGATTAATACACAGTAATCGATAACAAGTTCAAAAATAATCATATGATTATAATCATAAAATCGATTATTTAATTAATATTTAGTTAATCGCGACTTATAGTAGCAATAATCGATTAATTTAATTTTTTACCTGGGTGGGATAATTCAAATACCCCAGACTGGAGTTGGAGAGTCCCATGGTGCCTAGTGTTAAGGCCGCCAGGACAAAGTAGGTGCTCAGGGGTATGCAGCGTGGTGCCGATTCCAGCCGCCAGATGGCGCCCCCTTGAGATCTGTAGGCCTCCACCCGCCTCTCCACCAGACCGAATCCGATGTAATACGCAAACTGCACCAGGGTGAGAAACCAGCCATAGGGCTTAAAGCCCTCCACCGTGAAGATCAGCTCCTGCAGATAGCCATAGATAATGTAGAGTACGAAAACCCCAACGCAGCTCAGCAGAAATTGCGTCGTCCTATTATAATTGCTCAGATCGAAGCACAATATATGCAGCTCCTGAGCTGGCGACTTTAAAGCCGCCGACGATTTGCGCTGTGACGTGGTAGCTGAAGTTGAATTTGTTTCCGCCTCGTTGTTAATGCTGATAACATTTTGTCCGCTACCAGCCTGGCCGTCGCCCATTGTACTTTGTCTATGTGTGTGCGTGTGTGTGTGTGATTAGTGTGTGCGTGTGTGTCGCTTTATCACAGTTACAATTTACAATTCACGCAACGGTTACACGTCGGCAATGCGCCAATGCATTGCTGTAGTTTTGCTCAACTCTTGTCTTACATCATCAGTTAATGTCAGAAGTTAAAAACAACAAAAGCTGCTTAGAAATAGTTGCCGTGGTTTGTTTATGCCAACTTTTATGGCAATACGATAACAGCGATAGCTGCCGTAACATTGGCGCTGCCACTTCAGCAGAATATCGCGCAATATGGTCACCTTAAAATAGCATTCAAATGCACGCATAAAAACATCGATAAGCGCCCAAAAACATCGCAACACCAACGACGTATCGATTTCGATGCATCGATGGTTTTTTAACATTCATACTTCGCAGCTCTCGCTTATTGTTTCACTTTAAAAATGGCAGACGTAGAAAAGGAGCCCGAGAAGACAATCGCCGAGGATTTGGTTGTAACCAAATACAAATTGGCCGGCGAAATTGTAAATAGTGAGTAAATACACGCAGCACATGCTAATTAAGTGAAAGTGAAATGAAAATGCCAATGGAAATGGAAATCTGTAGGCCGACAACAATGGGGAACCGCCGAAGACGTCGGCGCAAGCGTTGACGTAGACGCTGACGTCGGCGCTGAAGTCGACGTCGACTGCGAAGTTTAGCCACGCGGCGGTGAACGCGGGAGTGCGAACGTGCCTAACCTCAAACTTGCTAGGTGTTGAACTTTTGTAATTTCCCAACAACAAATCAGATAAAAAGCAATAAATGGGGCAACAAACCGAAGGCAATTGGCAAATCCATAAAGCATACAATATTGGGAAATATTATAAATATTTATTTGAGTGCGCAAATGTGAGAAATATATATAGCATATAGAAACTGGCAAAATCTTGACTATTTCTGGATTTCTGTATTTCTGCATTTAATTTTAGAAACTCTAAAAACGCTGATTGGATTCTGTGTGGCAGATGCCTCCGTAAGGGAAATATGCGGCAAGGGCGACACGCTGCTCTCCGAAGAAACCGGCAAAGTGAGTTTTTTAATCTATATATAAATATCTACAGTTAGCACTCGCTATGTTGAACCATCGCGCGTGTGATTTAGTCCAATGATTAAAACTTGCAACTTGAGGCGCTCTGCGCTTGCCACATGATGCTGCAAGTTGGTCTTTCGCATGCCGCGTGCGTTCCACGTGCGTCTTGCGGCGTCGCTTGTGGCATGCGCGCTTGGGCGCCAAAGATCAAAAGATTATGAGATCTGAGGACACATTTGGCATTTCAACCTAATGCTCTTAGTTGCGATAGAGGCTTTAAGGAGTTTTGTGCTTTCGTAGGTATACAAAAAGGAAAAGGATCTGAAGAAGGGCATCGCTTTCCCCACCTGCCTCTCGGTCAACAATTGTGTCTGCCACTTTTCGCCAGCTAAAAACGATCCGGACCACACGCTCAAGGCCGGCGATGTGGTTAAAATGTAAGTAGCAATTGCAATTAGGCTTGTGGCATGCCACATGCCACATCACACAGCTAACTCGCTTCGTCTCCTCTCTTGCAGCGATCTGGGCGCCCACATTGATGGCTTCATTGCCGTTGCTGCGCACACAATTGTCGTGGGCGCCGCTGCGGAGCAGAAAATCAGCGGACGCCAGGCTGATGTTATTCTCGCCGCCTACTGGGCCGTGCAAGCTGCCTTGCGGCTGCTCAAATCCGGTTCCAGCGTAAGTTTCAACTGGATTTAGCCAGGCGCTGTTTGGTGTCTCAATGAGCAGCGTCTTTCTAGCTTAAGTTCTCTTTAGAGCAGCAGCAACATCTGATCTATGCTTTAAGCTGTTTGTTTTAGCGAATTATCTTAAGTCTAAAAGCTCGTATTTCTAACTGCTTAAATCTGTAGAGAGCAGCTATATTGCTGCTTCCTCTCTAACTCTAGCTTTAGCTTAACATATAGCATGAGAATTCTATATCTGCAGTCAACGGATTGTGTGTTGCTATCAATTTAAACCTGGCACATCACAGCTCAACGTCTGCAGAGAGCAAACGCGGCATTTCATGAGCTAAACATGTTTATTCTCAGAACTGTTTGGTCTTTACAAGTGCACACAGCTTTATGCATATCATTTCCAATTCTGTAGCTAATCGTATTATATTTAAATCGTACTATAACTCGAAACATTTAATTTCTAGTTCTGTCTGTATCTAATAGATTTGTTTCGATTTATAATACAACTCTACTCAACTCATTTCTTATCCTGTATTTAATTCATTTGTTTATCTTTATAAAGTAACTCATTAATATAATTTCTGTATCCTGTATATTTTATTTCCTATCATTCAACAATTTAATTCATTTGTTTTCATATTCTATATCTAATCGATTTGTTGCTCTTCAGAAAACATCTACTTATATTTTATGTATCCATTTCATTTCTCATCTTGTGCAAGCTCTTGAGTAGTAAAATATATATTTAGTATAAAATCCATTTATTTTTCTAGTTTCTATAGGTGTTTCCATCTAGCTTACAATTGTGTTTGCTTCTATTTATAGAACTATTCAATCACCGATGCCGTGCAACAGATCAGCGAGTCATACAAGTGCAAGCCCATCGAGGGCATGCTCAGTCACGAGCTGAAGCAGTTCAAGATCGATGGCGAGAAGACGATCATACAGAATCCGAGCGAGGCGCAGCGCAAGGAGCACGAGAAGTGCAGCTTCGAGACGCACGAGGTGTACGCCATCGATGTGATTGTCAGCACCGGCGAGGGCGTCGTAAGTTGAGCTAAAACTTGATACTTCCAGTAGATATACAACAAACTTTTTTCTCTCTCTCTTTAGGGCCGTGAGAAGGACACAAAGGTTTCGATCTACAAGAAATCGGATGAGAACTACATGCTGAAACTGAAGGCGTCCCGCGCTCTGCTCGCCGAGGTCAAGACCAAGTACGGCAACATGCCCTTCAACATCCGCAGCTTTGAGGAGGAGACCAAGGCGCGCATGGGCGTGGTCGAATGCGTATCGCACAAGATGATCGAGCCCTTCCAGGTGCTCTTTGAGAAGCCCAGTAAGTCTGCACTTAAATCAGCTTTTACTTCAGTCAGCAAAACTTAATTCCGGACTTGGCATTAACTCTTTGAGCTGCCAATTACGGCCAGACATTTTGCCAGAGCAAAGCCTTGGCGTCTTCAGCTGTTGCCACCAGTTCTATGGCCTCGGTCTGAACATGCCAATGCTACAAATATTTATTTATTTAGTGTCGATTAAGATCAGTTGACAGATAACATTTAAAACAAATTCAATTAGGCATATAATTAAATTGAAGAATTGAATTAGCTTAAAAGTAGAATATAATATAATATGATATAGAGAGTTGGGCCAGTGAGAGTTGTGCCAGTGAGAGTTAAACCAACGAGAGTTGAATGAGCGAGAGTTCGACAAACGAGAGTTAAACTAAAGAGAATTAAACCAACGAGAGTTGAACTAACGAGAGTTGAACTAACGAGAGTTGAACCAACGAGAGTTGAACCAACGAGAGTTGAACCAACGAGAGTTGAACCAACGAGAGTTGAACCAACGAGAGTTTAATTAATGAGAGTTGAACCAACGAGAGCTGAACCAACGAGAGTTGAACCAACGAGAGCTGAACCAACAAGAGTTGAACCAACGAGAGTTGAACCAACGAGAGTTGAACTAACGATAGTTGAACCAACGATAGTTGAACTAACGAGAGTTGAACTAACGAGAGTTAAATCAACGAGAGTTAAACCAACGAGAGTTAAATTAATGAGAGTTGAACCAATGAGAGTTACTGAATTCTAACCATTTTTCTACTATCTTCTATTTGCTGCAGCTGAGCTTGTGGCACAGTTCAAGCACACGGTGCTGCTGATGCCCAACGGCGTCAACCTGGTTACCGGCATACCTTTCAACGTGGACAGCTACGTGAGCGAGCACAGCATTGCGCAAGCCGAACTGAAGGTAAACAACATTACTATAAATTAAATTAAATATAAATACAATGAACTTCCTTCTTCCCTCAGGAACTGGTGGAGCAGCCATTGGGACCCGTCAAGGGCAAGGGCAAGGGCAAGAAGGCGGCAGCAGCTGCTGGAGCTGCGACGACAAAGGTGGAATCGGCGCCGGCCGTTGAGACTAAGGCATAGGTTAACGCTCCTCCGCTCGATCCGCACTTATCGAAGGAACCACGCCCATTTAAAGCAACCACAATGTGAACAATTGCGCTGCCTTTAGCTGCCGCTCCAATGAGAATCAGAATTTTACTAAATATAGAATTCGTTCAGTAGAGAAGCAAAAACTATTTGACAAACAGCAACTTTTAAGATTTCCAATTAACAAACTAATAAAATGATAATTAAGCAGCCTTTTTGATTAAATCTACGAAACTGCAGTCAACCTCTATATAAAGTATGTAATTTGTTTCCTTTGTTTACTCGCAATGGCAACGAAGAATGTTTCAAAACAAAAACAATAAATAAAAAGCAAGCAACTTGTGTAAATCGTAACTATAAAAAAACCGTTAAAACCCTGCGCGTAATAATAAAATGTAACTTTTTATAAAAAAAAAACAAGAAAACCTCCCCACAAAAAAAACTGCATTCGATATGGGCGGAAAAATTGAACAAATTACAAACAATATTACTTCCAATACAAATGAATGTTTCTTTTATTTGTTTTACAGTTTGATTTTATGTTCATAGGGTTTATTTATTATTTTTATTTTGTTTTGCTCTTTGAAGTTCTTGCATGTAGTTTATTTTGTTTTAAATTGTACACAGTCTCATCTCTGAACTCAAACTCTTGTATTACAAAAGTAGCAAGAATTGTTATATTTCTTTTTTGTTTGTTTACAATAATATTGTTATCGTTGCAATTCTTAGGACACCCCAGCCCTCTGCCAGCTCCAGACGCCACAGAAAAATACAAAAAAAAATAAACTGATACAACAGAGACTTTAAAAATAAGCAAAATGAATACGATCGAGCGTAATGTTAAATTAGAAGCGAGCTGTAAGGCAGAGTCCATTAAAAAGGCACGTCTGGCAGGGATTGGAGTGGTAATGCCATTAAATACGACTTGATGGTGATGCTGACAATTAGTGAATCATCAATCGAGCTATTTCCTCTCATTTCCATAAATCGGCATGTGCGTCCATGGGCGCCGAGGCAGTGACATTGCTCGGCTTTTCCGGAGAGTCCACATAGATCTTCAGCGCCCTCTCCCGTCTCTGCGAGTATCGCGTCGTCGAGGCGCAGCCCAAGCGATCCAGGCGCGCCTTCTCCCTGTTGATCAGCGAGCGACGCTCCTCCGGGCTCAGCTCCCTCACAGGCACGCTCTTATCCCTGCCAAGTAAATTATGTATTAATTGATAAATTAGTGAAATTAGGGTTAATTTAACCCACTTGTAGAAGTAGACGTTGCTGCACTGCGTCGTGTTCAGCGGAAACACGTCCGGTGTGGCAGGCATGTGGAACCAGGTGGCGTCATTGACGGCAGCGGCCGTTATGCTGTGGCAGGGAAAGACGGTGTTGGCCTGGTTCAAACATAGAGTTTATTATTCATGGAATTAATATTATATTTCAACTGTTCCCTTACCTTCAGGTAGCTCACGCGATCTATGCTTATACCGCTGAGTTGTGATAGGCTGCGAAGGATTTCGCCATCCTCTGCAAAGTTTTATAAAAGGAATTAGTAAAAAATTACGGTAGAGACTGTGGAATAGAACTGCGCGGAATTCTTCGGTCTCGAATCAAAACTAGCTCACTTTTGTTTTAAAATTATTTTGAAAATACCAAACATGATAACATTTGGTCGAAAAATGTTGATTTTAGGGCCAATGTTGGTATCACGGAGGGATTTTTAACCCCTTAAACGAAAAAAGCCATTTTTCTTGAACTTTGAATGTCCATAACTTTATCAAAACTCAACCGATTTTTAAGCGGTGTGGTTTTTCCTTAATCATTTGAGTTGGGAATTATAATTTAAGTAATAAATCGCAGACAAAAAAATTAAAATTTTTCCAAAAATTTCAAGGGGTAGCCCTTAAAAAATATGAAATTTTCGAAAAATAATTTTTTTTTAAATCGTAAGAATTGATGCGTAAACGAATTGTATTCCGAAATTATGCAGAAAAAAATTCAACATGACAGTATTTGGTCGAAAAATGTAGATTTGACGGCTAATTTTCTTTTGCCGAAAAATGCCCTTTTTGCTAAACTTTGAATGCGCATAGCTTCATAAAAATTCAATCGATGTTTGAATTTGCCATCGATGCCTTAGCAGCTTTAAGCTTTAAAGTCTAGCGTTTGTCAGATACTCACTGTCAATGGTGATTTCCTGGTAGTTGTCAAACTCCCATTTATCTGGATGCCAAAGACGCACGAATATGGTTAACGATGTGTCGTCCTTTGGCTGTGCCACCACGCCCTCCTCGCATTCTTGTAGAACGAACTGTTGAGCAGGAATTACCAGGAAAAACAATTAGTGTTAACTTATGGAACATCTAGATCTAGAGAGATCATCTCTCCAGAGAGAGAGATCATCTTTTCAGAGAGCGATCTGAAGAAATCATCCCTTCAGTAAGATATCTAGAGAGATCATCTCTGCAGAGAGAGATCTAGGGAGATCATTTCTCCCACTCACCTCAGCTGTAACCGTGGAGCGCATGTCGCTGTGCAGGGTCTCATCGTTGGCGAGTATTTTGATGGGGCAGCGACCGCCTTTGAGCCAGATGCGACAGTTGTCAACGTTGAGCGATTTGTATTTGGCATCGATGCGATGCAGTTTGCTGACCAGCTCCTGTTTCGCCTGTTCGACTGTGGTGCTGGCATTGTAGACCCATTCGCAGACGCAGGACAGCTTGGAGGTTTCAATGTCCAGATCCGCGAGACGGAAGAAATAGATCTTTGCCTTGTACTCGTCCGGCTGTAGAGTTTTGCCCAGCTCCACGGTGAGAGTTTCGCTCTCGGTCAGAAAGATGAGGGAGTTGGTCTGTGTGTTGGATATGGTGTTCTCATGCTTTCGCTGCAGCTTGAAGTAGGCGCCTGGCACCCGAATCAGCTGCTCGATGTGGCGCTTAAAGCGGTTCATGCGCATGTGAGGGTCCACCAGAATTTTGTAGGCATGCGTGGGTTTACGCAGCTGCGTCTCATCGTCCGATTGATGCCCGCTGATGGCGCTGGTGCTGCTTGTCGTGGCCACATCCAGTTCGATTTTGATCGCATGGAAAAAGTATTGATTGCCGTTGGGCAGCAGGGAGCCAATGTCTCCGGACGCCTCGTTGGCGTAGCTGCCGTTGCAGTAAGCGTGCACCCGCATCATGGCATCGTGGGAGGCAGCCTCGTCCTCAGGACTAGAAAGCTGCGGCGAATGGCTGGTGGAGCTGACTTGACTGTCGCCACCGCCACGATGCGGCAGACTGATGCTGTTCTCGACCAAGGTGCGATCCCCATCGCTCAGACTGCTGTCCTCCGAGTTGGACTCGTGGCCAGGCGTTGTCAGGGGCACCGAGGAGGCGGCGGCATCGGGCTGCGTGTCGCGTTTATACCGACGCCAATCACAGTCATTGCTAGCTAGGCTACCAGGCTCCGGAGTGGAGCTGCCGATGCCGTTCATCATGGCAGCGTCCACCACATCGACACCCGCATTGCCATTGGTCAGGCTCTGAAAGAGCAGAGTTTATATTAAAAGGAATAGGAATACAAAATTGAATTTTGAGGGTTTTGAAAAGTTTAGTTATCTGCCAATACATCATGTATCGGGTGGGATTGAAAGGGTATTTTGTATACCTTCCGAATAGACGTGAAATAAGAATCTTAATCAGTTTAACGAGAAAAACAACCGGTTATCCCTTTTTGGAGCTCGCGTTCAAAAGTAATTACAAAATCTAAGATGTGAAATTTTGGCGCTCCTAATCGTTATCCGAATATCACTCACTAAAATCCAAACTGATTGTTACGTCGGATACCCCACAATTTAGAAGGTTAGAGTATTTTTTAGGTGGACCTACCTCTATGGCCGGTGCAATGGGCTCGCTGCTGGGCACGCCGAGCATCTCGAGGCTGCTGGCGTCGGTGTTAGGCACGTTTAAGTAAAAATATGTGATATTTTTGAATTGTGTGCTGGCCAAATCCTGTAGGTGTTCGATGGCATCCGGCGTCGGCTGTGCATCGTAGGCAACGAACGCTTTGTGATTGCGCACGGTGGCCAGCAGGAACTGCTCCTCGTTGATGTGTAAACGCATTGCGATGGAGTGTCGCAGCACATCGCTGGCATCCCGTGCTGCCGAGTGGACCATGAAGGGACCGTCCATAGCCATCGTTGAGAGATCTACCTTGAAGACATACCAGGTGATGCCATCGGGCCCATAGTTCTCAAACTGTTGATCCTCCGCGCGATACTCCAGCAGAAAGTCCAAAGTGAACTTGTTTGAGGCTCTCAGTTCCGTCAGCGATGGATCATCGAAGCTCTCCAGCGATTGCAAAATCGTATCCATTGTGGAGTCGTAGGCAACCAGGCGACAGCGCGAAAGCGGCGCAAACTGCTCCACATTGAGGCTCTCGAACGCCGACATCAACACCATGTTAATATCAAAGCTTTGCGACACTGCAACGCGCGTCACCTTCAGCTTCTTCAGCGACGGATTGTAGAAATAGACACGTGGCTTGTATAGATCTGGCAGGGCCAGATCTGTGACTGTTATGTGTCTGCCCAGGCGCGTGCTGCGCGTCTCCTCCTCCGAATGCAGCTTCGGCAGCAGTGTCTTGATGTGCTCCGGAAAATCAGCGCTCTTGGCCGCCTGCTCATTCCGCTTCGCGTCCACCTGGCGGTACATCAGCATGTACGCATTCGTGCTGGACGTGTAGGCGCTCGAGTAGTAGCTGTTGTTGGGCCCTCCGAACGAGCGGTGAATGTCGTCCTGGGTGATCTGTAAGAGGCAAGAGAACAGTCATTAGTAGAGCTCGCAACAATATAGGGACGGGGCAGATCAGTGGGACGGAGGCTACAGTCGGACGTAACCAACAGTAGGAGACCCTTTACTTTGAGTATATGTACATACAAACATAATCAAAGGCACACACACTAAGCTACCCGCGTATGCAAGGCACACCACCCCCCCTCTGCCTAGTGCGGCAAATTGTCTGTGGCATATGTTCGCTGTTTATTATCCGATCGAAACAAAATTTACAGCGTCGATAGAGAATATCTTAAACTAGTTAAATACCAAATTACAAATCAATAGCTTTAAAACTGTGGGTACAGCAGCGTTTTGCAGTTTACGGGGGAAGGGGGGAGGTATCCAAAATCTAAAACAAACTCGTGCTGCTGCTGAATAAGGGAACCTAAGTCCCGAATATGGTGTCTCTAACTCTTATAGTTGCTGAGATCTAGGTGTTCATACAGACGGACGGACAGACGGACAGACAGACATGGCTATATCGACTCGGCTTGTCGTCCTGATCAAGAATATATATACTTTGTGGGGTCTGCCACGCCTCCTTCTGGGTGTTACACACATTTCCTCTTTGCACTAAGTTAATAGACCCATTTTACTTTTTTAAAGTAAAGGGTCTAACTATATATTTTCTATTACATAAAGAGAAAAATCGTGTTTATAGGTCAATTTTCTATACCTACCGGGGTGACACTTTGATCGTTGAACTGGAACCATTCGTGATTCTCAAACTCCTTGATGTAGGCATAATAATGTCCGCCTGACGCGCTGCCCGAGTGTATCATAATTGCAAACAGCTCATAGAGATAGGGACCGGCTAGGCCCTCTTGCTTGAGTCGTTCCAATTGTGCGCTCTTGCCGGTGCTGCTGCTCATGTCGATGCCCTCATCGTCGTCATTCATGTCGTTCTCATGCTGACTGGAGCTGGCTGTGGTGACGACGCCGCTGCTCAGATTATCCTCCTCCATGGCCGAGCCGCTGTCCGCTGTGCTGCAGTCATCGACGTTGGTATTGCCGTTGGTATTACCGTTGGTAGTGCCATTGGCATTGCCATTGATTGGACAGGGTTCGGGACTTCGATTGACAAAGCTGTTCAGGTTCAGCGTCTGCGGGAAGGTTACTCTGTACAGAAAGAGAACACAGTTTAGCAGCTATAGGAAGCGAAGTAGAACTCTCCGTTTACCTGTCGTTTAGTTTAATGCGATGCATGGTCTGGTAATCAAAGTCAAAGCGTTTTAGATGCAGCGTCAGTATGTAGGGGAAGGACTTGAAGTGCAGCCCCTTGTGGGCGTCGCACTTCTTTTTGCACTTCTCGCACAGATACTGATTGTTGCCATCGAGCGTCTCGGGTTGCACGAAGGCGCGCAACGCCTCCTCGATGCTGCCGTAGGCTGAACTGCTGCCAAATGGACGCACCGGCAGCGGTATGTCCAGGAAGGTGTCTTCGCGCGTCTTCTCCGTATTGCACTCGAGGCACTTGACGTAATCATTCATCTTGCCCTCGTACAGCGTGGATATAAGATTCGCCTGTTTGGTATTCTTGAATTTGTGCTCCAACGCATCGAACATGACGCGACACAGCTCCTGTATGTCATGCTGTTGCCAGGCCTCGCTCGAATCCCAGCCAAAGCTGCGCGTCAGATCTGTGGTCTCCACCGAAGACTTGGGCGACGTTTGCAGATTGAGGAACAATTTCTGCAGCTGATACGGTATGTTCTTTGCCTCGTTGTCGTTGTCGAACTCCCAGCGATAGAGCGCATTCCGGAACTCGGGCGTCATAAAGAGCGCCTGCAGCAGACTGTTCAGATAGCAGGTCATGGCCTGATTAACCAAGCCCACATAGCCACGTGAGGCAGTATGCTCTGGCGTCTCCTGAGCTGCTGCTGTTGATGCTGCAGCTGCCGCTGCTGTTGTTGTTGTTGTGTTGTCGGCTGTTGCTATCGCATCGCGATGATGCCAACCGTATTTACGCGAAATCCCACCCGTTTGTGCCTGATCCTCGCATACATCCTCGCCCTGCATGAGTTCGCCATCGAATTGAATGCTGACGCTGGCGCCCAGCAGATCGCTCTCCGTGGGCCCAGCATTGCCGAACTCATAGGGCGGTCCCATCATGGTGGGACTTGCGGAGGCGCCCAGTGCCAGATCATCATCGGACAGCTGCTCGGCATCCGAGACGGGGCTGACGTTGAACAGATCGGGTCCAACATCGAGCGTAGGATCCACGGGAGAGACGAGTATGCGATGCTGTGGCAGCTGCTGCTGCAGTTGCTCTTTGATCTCCACTTTCGTCAGCTCATCCATGGGTTCGGGCTCGCTCTGCAGATCCATGGCTTCCATTGGTTCTACGGGCGGAATCGGCACAATCTCCAGTGCTTTTTCTTTCTGTTTTGGCAGCTGATTTTCGGTTTCCTTGTTCTTGTCGCTCAGCTTGACTTTGATTACTTTTTTTGTGCTGCTCTTGGCGGGCGTTGTGGGCGCGCTGCTGTCGGTTGTTGTTGTTGTTGTTGATGTTGTCGTTGTTGCCTCACTTTCGCTGCCTGTTTTGGTTGTTTTGCTCGGCGACTTTTTCTTTTTCTCCTTCTCCCCCGCCGTCGTCGTTGTGCTTGTGGTTTTCTTGATCTTCTTCTCTCGCTCCGGCACTTTTGTGGGGCTCTCGGCACCGTTCTCCGTCGGCAGCGCCTGCTTCTTGACCACCTTCTTCACCAGCAGCTCATAGCGTCTGCTCACATTGCCGTCCCAGCTGCCCGCTGGCAGCAACACCAGATTGTTCTTCAGCTGCCGCTCAAAGCCGGGCACATCATACAGCAGCTGCTTCTCCAGTTCATTCAGATGAACCTGAACAAATCATAGACGATATTAGTTGAAATCAAAATGAGTTTATTTAATGCTGTTTACCAGATCTTTATCGCCCGGCGGCTGCAGCAGCAGCTCGAACTTGTCATAGTCGAACTGTGTGCCAACCTGTGCAATCAGGCGCTGCACTGTGAACTGTTCCCTGACCACAACGTTGATCTTCTTCTGCTGTGAGCCCGGGGTCTGATTGAAGATTGCGCACTGTGTGCTGGTGTCCTTGCTGCTGCTGTCGGTCATGTCCAGGCTGGGGTCCAATCAAACTGCAAATTGTGCTGTAAAAGCGAAAGTTAATTATCTAATAAATTGTTCAAATTATATAGAAAACATTCGATACACATTTGATATATTATCGAGCAGTTGTCGTCAACAGCGCAAAACTTTTCTCATTTTACAGTTGTCGCTGTCGAATGATGAAGAGCACAAAGACCAGCAGCTATACTGAGCATATAAACACTTAATTATGTGCTATATTATATATTGGCGCAGCAAGTTTTGATTAAACTCTGGGCATGTTGCCAAGTTCAACTTTATGGCAAGATTTCAGTTGCAACAAAACTAAGCTGCCCTTAAACACTTTAAGACTAGTTCAGTTCAGTTCAAAAACAATTCCTTTTATTTGCTCTTCGAGGTCTAAATTGGGATCCTAATCTTCGCTTACCACCTTATTCTGCTAGATTACTTCTTATTAATCTCCCGTCTTTATCTAATCGTAGGACTGTTCTAGGTGTTTTATTCCTTCATAAGTTGATTCTAGGTGAAGTTGACTCCCCTGCCCTTTTGAATCAAATTAGTTTTTCAATTCCTCGTAGACCAACTAGGAACTTTCAGCCTATTTTTCTTCCTGTATGCACCTCTGATTATGCTATGCACGATAATTTTCGGGTGTTATGCTCTATTTACAATGCACATTATAAATTAATATCTTCTGAACTCTCTCTACCTTCTATTAAATTCGCTATCCTACAATATCTAACTCAATCTAACATTTCATCTTAACCAATGTAGATTATATATTTGTTTAACTCAACTAACCACTAATCTTGGTCTGATTGGGTTTTTCTGGGTTTTCCCATATCCTTGCAGCAAATGCTGGACCTTTATTTTCTTTTTTCTTTAAATTTGATTTAATATTTTAATCTTATTCTTTTCCCCAGATTTTCTTATTTTTTATATTTTTAAATTAAATTTTATTTATTTTTAATTTCAATTTTATTATTATTAATATTAATTTGTAATTAAATTTTTCTTGGCCGACTGGTCTTAGTCGACACTTAAATAAATAAATAAATAATAGTTCTACTAGTATTATATCTTTTGCTGAGAAATTCTCCAGCTAAAACAATAAAATATTGAGCCTGTTAAAAAAGGTTTGCAAATCAGGTGTAGCAGCTAGATGTGCAGATGGATTTGTTGATGCTCACAGTTAGGCATAGATATAGCGAAGATGGATTAATGTTTCCTGATTCCTAAACTCTTTTTTAACAACCTCAGCTGCCTTTGGAACTCAGACTGACAGTACTACTATATCTTTTTCTTCTCGCTCCACTCTGCCGCTTCGACTAGCGCAAAAAAACGTATAAATATATCGAAGATTGGTTTATTTTTGCGTGCTTTCCTGCAATTCCCTAGCCGAGACACCCGTCGCAGACCTCAATTCGAAAATAAACCAAAAATCGCCCATTGCTCGTTGGCTGTTTTCGCGTTTTTCGCGCCTTATTTGTATCGCCAGAACAGAGCTGAAAAATCGACAGCAATGACTAACACTTTACGGAATTTTATAAACAAAATTATGAGCTGGGGCAGGAAGGGAAGGGGGGTGGTGGGCAGGCAGGCAGGGAGCTTCTAGAAGCGTTATTCCAATTTTTCAGTCAAGCGAAAATTTCACTCGGCGGCGTCATCATCATAATTGCCGCATAAATTGCTCCGTTGCAAAATGTCATTCTCAGTTTGCTCCGTTTCTCCGCTAATTTCTTTTCTCTTTGTGTCGTTGATGCAATTTTTGGGCCACGACTTTTCTTAAGCGACATTGTAACGGAAGTGCTATAATATACAGATTTATATACACACAGACAGACAGATATATCGCATATAGTACTTGAACAGTCGGCGCCCGCAATGCGCAAATTCTACAGTTTGGCACGTCAGAAATTCTGCTTTTATTTCTTATTTTTTTTGGGGGGCGTGTAAATAAATTATAGAAATTTGTACGAAATTGTGGTTTGAAAAACTAATGCGTTTCGACTTACAGATTTGGAACATCTTGCGCCTAATTAATTTTATTTGCAAATTTAATGTGGAGGAATGTGCTCGAAAAAATATTAAAATTTAATGGCAAAATATTCCAAAATAGTTGCCAAATTTGTTGTTAGCACATTTGTTTTGATTGCAAATTCATTTAAAAATCTGTATAAATATTTATTATTTATTTTGTGCATATGTGAAACAATTTCTCGATATATTTGGTTTTATATTTATTCCATTTGTTGTTAAGAAACCTATAAAATTATTAAAGAATTTCTCAAAATTCCTGCAATGCTTGTTTTATTTTTATTCTGCCACATTTGTTATGATGATAACGAGTTTTTTTTAATGCGTAAGAGCAGCTATATATCAGATTCCAAATGTCACCTGTTGCCGTCAATCTGCTTGGGAATAAAGGCAAACGTCTAAATTCATTGGAAATTCTGTGGAAACTGTTTGTTGTCGCTGGCGATTATGCGCTCTAATTGGAATTGCAATGCAATTAGTATTGGGAGAATGCGCAATGTTTTTCCAACTGAAATCTACCAAAATAGAAATAAACATTGCAGAGGAACATAGCTCGATGCTCTTCTCTTCTCGCTTCGCTCTTCACAATTCAAACACATGTTGGATGAGCACACAGAACGCGAAAGATACAGACAAATAGCAGATACTATATAGTAAGAGAGGAATCCAAAAATGCTAATTCGACATAAAAAAACACACACAAAAATTGTGCGTCTAAAAATAAATTGTGGATGGCGACAGAAAAACCGAGAAAAAAAGCGAAACAAACAAAAATATTCGAAGCAGGCAAGTATCCGTCAGATACAGAGATATAACAGATACTATCTGGCTATTTGTAAATGCGAAGGTTCGCATTCGCAATTCATGTGCATATATCAAGAGATCTGTCGAGATCGAGCGCCAATATCAATCGCGCATCTAGCGTATTTTATCAATATTTTGGTACAGCAAATAAATAAAGAAAATAGAAATTAACCCAGTTGAAATTTTGATGTTTTCGCCAGACGAAAGCAACGTATTGCGTGTGTGGGATTATTTTGCTATTCTGCTATTTATAAAACTATTTTTGAGCTCTGTCGTTCTAGTGCCGATTTCTCTCGATCTATATAGTACACGCAGACGGATCGAGTTCGAGTTATGCGAGTTTGAGTTTGTATAGGGAAAATCCTTAGCTTCCGTTGCATAAATTACGAAAGCGTTAAATTTATTTATAGCTCAATGCCAGAAATAATTTCAGCAGTAATATTAACTGTATTGCAGGCACATCAAGTATAATATTTTTCGACATATATATGCAGCTAGATATAGACTGATTTTTTCCAATATTTTCTTTAATATATATTTTATCACACCGTCTGCTCACGAGTTCTTTGCGCCGAGAATTCCGCCGTCAACGCAACGACATCGTTTCACGCGTCCACGAGTACTGACCGTAGTCTATAACCACAGCCATAGCTATAGCCCCGAGATCTGGCGCCTCCGTCAGCGCTCTCTGGCAATACGCCGTATAGTCGAACTCTCGCATACACTGCAATTACTGCAGCTATGACTGATAACAGCTATAAAACAACCGCTGATAACCGATATCAGTAGAGGCATGAGCGTTGGCATTAGCCGTGACTGCTGGGAGCGCAAAAAAAAGGGTACGAGTTTCAGTCAAATCGGCAAGAGCTTAATTTGCAGGATTAAAAAAAATAATACAAATAAATACCAACGTCATTTTGATGATATTACTTATGTATATCATTAACTCACACAAGATTAAATGGTATTAATAAATTTTAACTTATATTAATTTCCTTACATCAAGGGTTTAACATGTATTATAGTAATATTTGGTGTATTATAATTAAGATTTCCAAAAAAACTGAGATATAAACTAAGAATTACTTTAATTACAGCAAAAATCGGGTTTGGCTTGAGTAATTTCTTTAATTATCGGTTCAGATTACATTTTAAATTGAATTTTCTTATTTTTATTTTTATATACACATATAGACAGAATAGGTGAGGGGTTTTTTTAAATTTTTTTTTTAATATTTATTGAAAATTTTAATTTTATTTTATACATTTTATTTTATTTTTTTTCACTAAATTTGCTCCCCAATATGTAAATTAAAATAAATAACGGCATACCGGTTCGGAACTGGTTCGGTTCCGAAATGCAGCCCTGATTTTGGTAGGGTAAAAGTCGAATGAGCAAGAGCTTTTAACATTAATTTGCTCGCGCTCCCCGAACTATAATCAATTAGCGCTATTTAATTATACCCTCTGGGGGGTAGGCGCCCCCTCAAGTTTCCTCTATCCCTAACCAACGCAAAATGCTATTCAATGGAACAGGCCGCTCTACACTGAGAGCATAAATTAGCTGAAGAGCGAAATATTTAGTGAAAAAGTGCTGTTAATGCTAATTCGAGCGACGCGATTTACGAATTCGCAATTGAGTTTTGAATGATTTTATTTATGGGTCTCTGAGTAAACCATATCTGCCGGCATCTATGTATTTAGCTCTGTGCGGGTGGGATGCGGGGTATGCGGGGGTGTGCTGTGTGTGCAAATTTTTCGTTTGCGCAACACTTGGCCAAAAAGAAGGTGGAGGGGGTCGGGGGGAGGGCGCGTTCGGTTGATCGGTCAAGGTTTCGGTTTCGGTTTAGCTTGCGGAACGTGACACATGTGACGAAACTGAGTGCGAAAAACTAGTTCAAACTGTGCGTCCTTCGAACGTCGGAAAAGTAGCGGCTTCAAAACACATACATATGTATGTACATACATTCACACACGTACAACGGGTCCTATATACACACACACACACATATGCTTCTATATATGCAGCTATGTGGCTGTGTGTGTATGTATGTATGTATGATTTCACTCACCTAAAACTTGTGTGTGAAAATGTTGCAATATTGTGCGTGAATTGTGTACACAATTGGGCCCCTTCGAATTGTCCACTTGGGGTTTATTTTTTAATTATCAAATCGCTAAACTTTGGATGCTGAGTGTTGATATCGAGCAGCAACCATTTTTGTAAATGAAACAAATGTTTTTTGTTGTTCGGCTGCGGTTTCGCTGCACTTATATCGATGACTGTTCCAATAAGAATACTGCGCTATCGATAGTCGGTGTGGCGAAGGTATCGATGCTAGGGCTGCTACTTGATAACAATTATCGCAAAAATCTGCAATGCGAAAAAATACGCAAAATATAAAATACCAAATGTATCTACAGCAAATTTATAAAATATGTAAATTATAAAATTGTGTTTTTAGCATATTTGTTCACCTAATACCCTGTTTACATTGAGCCCGAATCACGAAATAGAATATTCTGCCATAAGCCCTCTGTGGGTAGAAGAAGAGCCGAATAATCCAAGATTCGACTATTATGCTGAAAGTGTGGCCGTATCTTGGCTAGTATTTCGATACAAATTTAGTATTTTCGATACAAAAATGTGGCATATCGATAGCAAACAGCTGTTTATTACAGCTAATAAATTTAAAAACGCCCGCAAAAATAAAATGACTGAAATGAAAATAAGCGAAATTAATGATCAGAGCAAAAATATAAATGGGCCGATTCAATATTATTTCCAAATAAACCATTTTAATTGTTGTTACTCATTTGTATACACTGTACCCATTAAAAATGGGTGACAATTTATATTTTTTTTTACAATTTGTGACTATACTGAAAAGCGCATTCAAATAAAAAAAGATAATAATGTAGCAATATCGCAGTTTTTGTCTAGCTCGCTTTTAAAATCCACATAAATTTGCGTGTTTTCTTGTTTGTTTACGTTTGAAATGGCGCGTTTTCTTGTTTGTTTACGTTTGCGCTGGCCGAACAGCTGGTCGCGTGATTCGATTCTTGGTGTAAACACCCAAATCACGTTTGGAATATTCCGCTCAGTGTAAATATGCTATAACATGTAATCATTTATAAGCAATTAAAATTTAAAATTAATATTAGTCGCGTAATTTTATAAATATATAAAATATATATTCATTGCTCTAGCAAATTTTATAAATGTTATATTTTTTAATTTTAAATTAACTGCAGTTGCGTAATTTACTGTCTCAATCAATTAGTTATTTGTATGCTAAATAAATAATTATGAAAAGTTACAAAAATAGAGTTGCACACGTTTGCAGTGCGTTTAAATGTTAGCGCCAACTTGCTGCAACCCTGTGTTCCGGATGCAACCCTACACTTCGAGAAGCATCGAGAATTTTCGATGCGCAGACAGAGCCGAGGCTATAAAAAGGCTGCCGCGCTGCCATTACAACACATTTGCCAAAAGAGCAAGAGAGAGAAAAGTACTTTGTGTTATTGCGAACGCGAGGGAAGAGAAAATCATCGAGAAATTGATTCAAAACAAAATACATAAAATATTGAAGAACAAGTGTGCTGGTTATCAAAATCAAATTACATTCGTGTTAAATTGAAGTTCAACAACTGCAGAACAAAGAAACCGAGACAACAAATACAAGTGAAGCGATCGCACACAGCTGCAAGAGAAATTCAGGTAAGCGGGCGAAAGAGTGAAATTACTAATTGTGGCTTAAATTAGCACGTTGCCAAGTTGCATGCACCCAAAAATAAAACAAAAACAACAAAAAAACAAAATATAATAACAAAAACAATGGAAAAAGATTGTGAGCGCCAACGTCACAAACAAAGTGACAACAGGGCAGCAGCAGCAGAAGCAGCGCAGCTGCTGAGGCAGCGGCAGCGCAGCGGCAGAGGCATCTGCGTTGCACAACAAAAAGCTTCTAGCAAATTCCATTGAACGAAGCGCGTTAAAAAGCAAAAAAAAAAAGAAAACAACTGTTTGAATGTTGTGTCAGAAAATACCCTGTGATAATAGGCATTATTAGCGATAGCAAAAAAATGTTATTAGTCGATTATTGATTAATCATATTAATTTGAAGCCAGCGATTATTAATCGCGATTAATCAAAGTAGAATTAAAATAATCGCTTAACCAAATGATTATTTTTTATTTAATTACAACTTTTCAGGATATTTATGTTTCTTAACTTAAAGCTGCATTTAAAAAGAATTTTTTTATTTAATGCTGAATAACTTTATTAAGAATATTGGGTTTAAGAATAGCTTTTCTTGATTCATTCAATAATGAATTTTTGGACACGCGTACTTAGCCGGTTTTTTTCTCTGTAGCGTCCATTAATTTTGTTTTATAAAAAGTTATTAACCCTGCTTTTTGCCAAAGGTTATATATAGGGTATAAAGCAGACTTTCTATCGATCCAAACCGCTGAACGAACTGACCCAATATATGTAGCTGATTTTAACTTTCGTTTATTTTGCGGAATACTAGGGCATTACACAGCTGTTAATCTGTACAGGGTATCACATGTAGACTATTAATATTTGTCTAGTTTCAGTTGATTTTTCGTTCGTTTATCAGCGTTTGACGTTTATATTTATTTACCCTGGTTTTGCTTTGTTTTTCAGCATGGGCAAAGACTTCTACAAGATTCTGGGCATTGACAAGAAGGCCACAGATGATGACATTAAGAAGGCGTACCGAAAATTGGCACTCAAATACCATCCGGATAAGAACAAGAGTCCGCAGGCGGAGGAGCGTTTCAAGGAGATAGCCGAGGCCTACGAGGTGCTCTCCGATAAGAAGAAGCGCGACATCTTTGATCAGTATGGCGAGGAGGGACTGAAGGGTGGACCGGCTGGACCGGACGGCACTGGACCATCCGGTGGCTACAATTACAACTACCATGGAGATCCACGGGCCACATTCGCACAGTTCTTTGGCTCGCAAAATATATTTGGCGGTGCAGATCCGTTTGGAGCGTTCTTTTCCTCTGGCGGCGACAGCCAGGAGCAGGTGTTTATGAACATGGGCGGCGAGGATATGTTCGGTGGCAATATGTTCATACCACCTAGCAACAACGCCTTCCGTTCGCAGTCATTTAACGCCCAGGCGCCCAGCCGCAAGCGCCAGACACAGGATCCACCGATAGAACATGATCTGTACGTCACCCTGGAGGAGGTGGACAGAGGCTGCACCAAGAAGATGAAAATATCACGCATGAACATCGACACGGGCACGCCGCGCAAGGAGGAGAAGGTGCTGAGCATCACAGTGAAACCTGGCTGGAAGGCAGGCACAAAGATCACCTTCGCCAAGGAGGGCGATCAGGCGCCGCAGAAGGTGCCGGCGGACATCATCTTCATCATACGCGACAAGCCGCATGCCAACTTCAAGCGAGAAGGCAGCGATCTGCGCTACACTGCCCAGGTTAGTCTGAAGCAGGCGCTCTGTGGCACCTCCATATCGGTGCCCATGTTGCAGGGAGGAAGCATACCGATCAGCACGCAGGGCGAAGTCATCAAACCCAATGCCACCAAGCGGCTGCCGGGACGGGGCCTACCCTTCCCCAAGGAGCCTTCGAGACGAGGTGATCTGATCGTCAGCTTCGACATCAAATTCCCCGAGACCGTGTCGCCCAGTTTGAGGAATCAGCTGGCCGAGATGTTGCCAAACTAAGCTGAGAGTGTGATGCGAGCTTTATTCCAACTTCGTAAAATTATATAAAATTATATAGTATATTTTTATTTTAGGCAATAACTAATTTATAATTTTTAGTTGAGGCTTCAAAATGTTCTAACAAAAAGCAGGAACACGAGTTTAGCAATTGGTATTTTAAGTTCTGGCGATTGTAGATACGACAGCAAGCAGTATGATAAGATAAGCAAAACGCTAAAGAAACGATAAACACAAACAAAACAAAACAAAAAACATAAAACACATGCCAATATGATAGCTGTAGGTGTTTTGTGCTGGAGAGACTGATCGGTTATTGTTTTTAACATTACACAATGTATATCGAAATAAATGTAACTAGAAATATTATTCAAATTGTATATTCCATATTGTTTAAATCGGTTACTCCATATACAAACTATATATATATTCATATCCCGGACCAATGTCAGCTCTTCAATCCAGACATGTGCACACCTCGGCTATTTAGGTGTAAGATAACACTATATGCACCATATACTATACACAGATGTTATAGATTTAGTACGTTTTAGTACCATAATGATTTATACTCATAAAACTAAAGTATTTAATAAACTAATTTAAAATAAACATCCAATGTGTTTTATTATAAGGAAAACAAACCATTTGCAAGCACCTGAAAGATATACAGTAGAATCCGGTTATAGCGACATTCAAGGGACCGACGATTTTACGTCGTTATATCCGGAAGACGCACTATCCGAAAGGAGCAAAAAAAATTATTTTATTTTTATTTTATGGATGCCATGTTTGTAATAGGTTTTAAAATGAAACAAATTAATTTTTTAATCAAAACAAAAAATGTAATACAGTAGAATCCGGTTATAGCGACTTTCAAGGGACCGACGATTTTACGTCGTTATATCCGGAAGACAAAATGCATGATTTTGTTTCTTTTTCGTATTAAAAAAAAACAAAATCCATGATTTTGTTTGCTTCTTTTAGCATTGTTAAAGAAATCGAATTTTCCTCTTTAAAGTTTTTTTTTTGTTCGGCACGTCGCAATATCCGGTTGAGTTGTGAAAAATCTCGTCGGTATAAGCGGTTTGACGCTAAAAGCGGAGACGTTCTAAGCGGAGGCCCTTTCATATAAGTTTGTATGGGGACCAACCAAGCCATCGAGTTTTCGTCGCAATAACCGGACGGACGCTATAAGCGGCGTCGTTATAACCGGATTCTACTGTATATTATTTAAATATTTAAATGACGCCGCCCCATTCCAAGTAAAATAAAAAACAATTGAGCTTTATTATTTTTTTTAATTTCACATTTTATTTTGTTTTTGTTTTTGTTTCACTTCAAAAGGATTTTTGTAAGTTTTATTTATTATTTCATTTTTCACATATTTCTCTTACTTTTGAGTGTTAATTTCTTTCGTTTGCGTTTGCCATTGTATAATAATTTTTATTTTTATTTATTATTTGCAATGTGTACTCGTATTTGTTGTTGTTGTTGTTCTTGTATATTTGTTGTTGTTTCAAAAATTATTAACATCGATTGCATGTTGTTGTTCTTGTTGTTGCAGCATAATAAAAATTGAATTCTTTGTATGATTTTATTAATAACTAGAATTGTTTTTTGTTGTTGTTCTTTAACTTGTTGCAGTTTGTTGTCTATTGTTTAGTGTTACAAATTGTTAATTTTCCTTTTATAAATATTATAGAGTTTTGTTGTTGTTGCTCTGTAACTTTTGCTTTGGCCTCTCGCTGTCTCTCCATAAATTAAATACGAAAACGCAGAATTAACAATTGCATAAATGATTAAAAATTATGAATTTACAATATACTTATAAACATTAACAATCCACATCGGTCAGGAGAGAAGCAGACTAAACTCTAAACTAATCAAATAAATTAGTATGAACTGCGTGTTTCTATCATATATAATTATATAAATACTAGCTTTAGGTATACTCTCTATATCATCTGTTAAATGTTAAAATGCATTAAAAATAGTCAAATGTGAGTTCGTTATGTGTACAAAAAGTTGATGCTATTTCGACTTAAACAACTGGTTAAATGAGCTTTATAATTTAACTATTTCATTGACTAAAGTTCCAACTATACCATTCATTCATTCATTAATCGCTTGCCGGCAACAAACTCTGTTTATTTTTTATTTATCATTTATTATTTCAAAACTTATATAAACAGTAAAAATTATGTTTAAAATGTTGTGAGTTTTTGTTATTTATACTTTAGTTTTGTTTTATTTTAGTATTTATTTTTATCTGCTGTTGTGTTTGATTAACATTTAATATATTTATCAATTAGACTGTTTTGTTGTTCTGCTGATGCTTGTATACGATTTTCTTTTTTTAGAATTTATTTTAAGTTTATTTGTTTGCCATTTGTTTTACTGTCTGTAGTTTAATTAAAGTTTACATTTTGTATATTCAATGCAATTTGATTGGAAACCTAAAAATGTGTGTTTTTTTGCTTGCTTTCGTTTTGATTATGTTTCGATTTGTTCGCTACGTGAGATGCATGGGTTAAGTACACTGAAAAAAACGGCAACTAAGTGTCAACTGAGCTGCGCTGGGAAAGGCAATGCGTTGAAGCTTCTCTGATTCTTCCGATTCGTCTAACTTTCCAGCTGCATTCACAACCAATATCATATATTATTTCAATTATTATTTTTTTTTTAGTTTTTTTTTTCAACTCAAACACATACAAAATATTTTTGAACGCAATTTGTGAGTATAAACTTTTGTGCTTCATAAATTTGGTATAAATTGATTTTTATTTGGGGTCTTGAGCTATGGAATTTACCTATGCTTGGGGCTTACGATTTGCATTTGCTTTTCGAGTGAAGATTCTTAAGTATGCTTATTATTGTAATTTAGCTAGAAGAGTGTAGTTCCCCTTTCTCCTTGGGGTTTGCTTTTGTGTGTGTGTGTGTGTGTGTGTGTGTATGTTGTTGTTTTTGTAGTTGTTGCTTATATAATATTTGTTTTGTTTTTGAAGTTGATTTAACTTGTTCTGGGTTGTGCTGCGCTTTGAATGCTGCAATTAAACGTTTGTTCTTGATTTGCTGGGGATTTGAAAACTCCCAAAACTCATTTAGTATTTGTTTGAGTGTATGGGTGTATGTGTGTTTGTGTGTATGGGGTGTGTGTGTGTGTGTAGTGTTTACTGAATATGACATTATGCTTGTTAGTTCGTTTGACATTTAACATTTTGACTAAATTGTTGCTATATGTAGTATGTGTTTAGGTTGCATCTCTGCATTTTATTACGTTGCTTCTTTCAGTGTACTTGCTACAAACTAAACATTTTGCATTGCAGTGTGTGTGAGTGTGTGTGAATGTAGTGTGTGTGTGTGTATGTGATTTGCTTAAATTGCTAAAATTTTCTTTCTTTCTTTTCATTAATTTATGTTAAGTTGTTTTTTAGAACGTTTGTTTAAAGTTGCATTTGTTTTTCTTTCAATATATTTATTTATATATTTTTTTTTTTGTTGTGTTTTCACTTGCGTTTTCTTTTTATTTAATTTAAATTCTCTAATCCTAAGTACAATCAATGTTTCAATTTGTTTCACGTGTTCTGCTCTCAATAAATTGTATGTATTTAAATCGAATATTTTTTATTTTATTTATTTTTTTGTTTTCAAGTCTTTTTCAGCGACAAATGCATTTGGAATTTGTTCACATTTGAATCCATCTTATTAAATGTTTTTTTGTTTTTTTTTTTTTTTTCAATTAAATACAATCGATCGTTCGAATAAGTATAAATATAAATCAAAGTCTTCTGGTTTTAGCATTTAAAAACGTAAACAAAAACCATAAAAAACAACAATTGGTTTCGATGTTTATCATATTTCTTTTTGTTTATTTATTTTTTTATTTTTGCTATGCTTAATAAAAACAATTCCAAACTATATCAATTGTTTATCAAAAGCAACTTCAACCAATTAATTGAATAATTAATTGCGCGTTGCAGTTGCAATTGAATAAAACCTCTGTATAGTATTTAGTTTGTATAGTTTCAATTGTGTTTTTTGAGTTTTGGTTTGTTCTTGTTCTTGTTTCAAAAAGAGTTTTGTTTTAAGAGTTCTTCTTGGGCTTCTGCTTGTTATTATTTTTCGTAGTAGTTTTGCTTAGCTTCATACTAAATTTACTAGCATTTGTTTCTTTAACATGTTTCTTATTGAGTTTCTTATTGATTTGTTTTGCTTTTTCTGTTACTGTTACTGTTACTGTTTCTGTTTGTTCTGAATCAATTTCATTCTCATTTTCATTCTCATTTTCGTTATCTGTTTCAGTGATTATTATTAATTTTTCACATCGTCTTTGCGGGTTGTTGACTGTGGATCTGTGCCTAAATTTATCATGTCTCGTGGTTTCCACACCGGGGACCCTACAATTAAATGAAAGAAAAGAAAAGATACAATGGAAACCATATATGAAAAACCATATTGTGCGAAATTTCGCCATCTTTTGCAAGATGGCGCAACTTCATTTGTAGAATTCTCGTTTGTTTTTTATTTGTTTTTTTTTTTTTGTATTCAGCATATAGACAAAGTGAGAAAGAGAATAGAGTGTGTTTGAGAGTGTTGAATAATATATAAAATTTGGTAAAGTTAGCCAATATTACGTTTAGTTCAATTTTACTTGAAGTTGCATGCAAACTTTCTCTCTTATTATTCTTAAAAATAAAATATAAGCAAAAACTAATTGTTTCGATTAATGTTCAATGAGCACTACTTAGCTACACGGATTACTGGAGTTACGGGAGTTACGGGGTTCAGCGGGGGTATACAATAGCTAAGCTAAGTAATTAACTAATTAAGAATTATGTTTAAAGTTTAGTTACTTGCTTTTTACACATGTTCTTGTTTTGAAGGGGATTTAGAGAGGGGGTTCAAGTTTAGTTTCTGTTGGTTTAAAATGTTGACATCGCTTGTTAGTTTTTTTTTCATATTATGCACAATATTCATACATAGATATAGCATGTTTTTTAGTGTGGTTTTTTTAGTTGCATTCGAATTTCATATTAATCAGTTTTGCATTTTATGCCAACATTTTTCTTCGTTTTTTGCATGTCCTGTGTAGTGGCCAGTGTTGCCAAATAAGGCTAGACTTAAATAAAAATATATAAAAATCTATAAAAAAATATAATTTATAATAAAAGAAAATAATTATAAATTTATTTAATAGATTTACGATACGCATAGAGTGCTGAAACGGATTGGCAACACTGGTAAGGGTTCTGCTCAAATTGAAATAAACAGAAAAACATATGAAAAACTCAACTTATAATTTAATTAAATTTAATTCGCTTCACTTAATTGTTAATATGCGTATTTCAAACAAATTTCCATGTGCGATTTCATTGCAATAAAAAAGTTTTCGGTTTTTCAGCTAAAAAACACAAAGCAACAAAACTTTTGATTAAAAACGATGAGAGAGAATTTCTGTGTGTGTAAAATATTTGAAAATATTTCATATTGTTTTTGAAAGTGAGAGAAGTGAGAGAGTTAGAAGAGTTAGGGGCGAAAGTGAAAGAGTTACACACAAAAGGCAATGGGAAAAAGTTGTACGTAAAGCGAAATGAAATTTTTGTTTTTCAAATAATTTGGAAAGCGGTTAGAGTTGGGTGTTAATTTTCATATGTAGGGTCAGGGGGGTACGGTTGTGGGGGCACGTGTGTGTAACCATAAGACATTTATTATAAATATTATGTATTATTATTTTTGTTGTTGTTATAGTCATTTATATTTTGCATATTATTACGATACGGCACTAAAATCAATCAATAGTTTAGAGAATTGAAAAACTTGTTTAAATACTTGGCACAGTTTTTATATTGTTTTTGGTTTTTATTCGAACTTGTTGTTTAGTTTCTGCTTGGTACAATAATTTAAGAAAATGCAAAACGGATTGTTAGATTGAAATGACGAAAGTGTTGGAAGAAAACTTGCAAAATCGTCAAAATGAAAGTCTAAAATGAGCCTTTCGTTAGAGTTAATTAATCAAGCGATGCCAACTAATAATAATACTTGTATTTGTGGTGTTTTATTGTTTTATGTTTTTATGTTTTTTGTTTTTTTGTTGTTTTCTTTCAAACAGTTACAATAGATACACTCTGTGGTTGCTTATAGTTAACGGTATAGTTATAATACTTGTGATAAATCAATCTGATTAAACATAGTACTAATACTGAGGTTATTTTGTATGCTCGTTTTTTTATTATCATATTTATCTTGCAGATAAATTGCCATAACAAAATTAAATATCACCCGTTCAATTTATTTAAGGTCTAATTCAATTTGAATTTAAATTTCAATTTAAATTTAAATTTAATTTATATAGTATGTATAATATTTGGTTGTATATTAATTAATTAATTATGCACCTAATTACAATGAAATTACGCACTTACCTGCCTTAATCAATGACTAAATCATAACTAAATTGTATAACTAATTTTTTGGGCGCCTAACATACAAAGTATATATACTCTATGACAGGATTAAGGGCGGGAGTTAAGTGTTGGGAGTTGGAAGTAGGAAGAATTAGATGTTGGGGTTTGTTGGCTATCCAAAGAGCCATTTGACATTAATTTGAATTGTTGTTTAATTAGCTTTTCTCTTTGTTTACATTTCAATATTCGTTATTTAGTTTTCATGAGCGTAATTATCATTTTATTTGATTTCTCATCTCTTTGCATTCTCTGTTGATTTTTGCGCTTTAGTTTTTGTTGAATTTTGATTATTTATTTTGTGAACAGTTTGCGTTTTTTGTTGTTTTGTTGTTGTGGTTTTTTGATTAAATTTTAGAGCCATTTATTTAATTTGTTATTTAGTTTTTCACTTTGTATTTGTGTTTTTGTATTTATTTATTACGTATGCTTTTTGTATGTATATTCTGAATTGTTTAATAGTTTAGGATGTTGTTTTTTAACGTTGATTTCCTTTTACGGTTTTTGATTTACGATTTTTGATTTTACTGCTGTGAAGCCCAGTGTAAACTGTAAACGTTTTTTTTTTACTGTGTAGATTAAACTTATGTTATATTATGTTTCTTTGTTTCTTTGACTATGTTGTATTTTAATTGTTTTTTAGTTTGAACAACCTGACATTTGATCTTTAAGTCCGTCTTGGGTCTCTTTATCTATATGTATATATATTTGTATATAATGTTGTTTCTCTAGACACCCAAAATCTTAGTCTATGTATTGAATTGTATATATATACTATATATTTATGTATACGTATGCATTCAGAGCAGCCAGCGAAAACTTGATGAATTGTATGAAGGAAAATCGATGCTTGTTCTAACTAGGAAATGTTTTTTGGAAGATCTTTGTTCGTACTAAGCTGCTCCTTAATTGTTTAATTATTTTTTTCAGTGTATATATATTACTATTATAGCCGTCTATAGGTTTTGTTTTTGGTAGCTCTAAGTATATTTCGAGTTTTAAATATATGTATAATTTATGCCTAGTTGCATTGTATTTCATACTGAACATTGAGGTACGACTTACGATTATCATTCTTCAATACAATTTTATTTGCATTTCTTTGTTATTGTATTTGTTGTTGTTGTTGCTGTTGAATTCAATAATTGCCTAGTTATCAATAAATGCTATAAATTAGAATAATGCTAATCAATTAATTGAATCATGTCAACGTCAATACTGTTAATGATAATTAATGCAAATTATTTGTCACAACACCCACAATATGGAATTTTCCTCGCTTTTTTGTTTTGTTTGTTCTTGTTTGATAGTTTTCTAACTAACTTATGTAAATTTGATTTGTTCATTAGTGTTAACCTATAGAATGTTGCCAACCCGCATGTTCACTTAGTTCTTACACTTAAATAAATTGATGTAAATTTTGTTCAACTAGCGCGTAGGTTGTACGTAATTAAAATTGTTTTTATTTTTATTTGTTGTTTTTGCTTTCGTATGAGGAGAAAATGTCGCCAAGTTTGGCTTATTTTCCACTTTTTAGTTCTGGGCATGCATGTCTCTTAGTTTACTTGAGTGCGAGTATGAATTTCAACTTTAGTTTTTGTTTTTTTCGCCTCCCCACCCCAGCTAATTACGCCACTTGAGCATTGTGTGCAGCGCGGCGTATGCGTAACGTTGCGTCTACGTACTGTTGCCAGCACAACTTTCAGTAACTGGGTAACGTTGCCGTAACGGCAATTGCAACAGCAAATAATTAACCTGCAACTGCCACGCCCACTTTGCAGCCTCTTATTTGACTTTTTTTTTGGGGTTGTGGGGGCCTCATAAGAGCTAAAGTATGTATTTATACTAGGAGCTGATTACGGACTTAAACTAACACTTAAACATGTCTCATTTAACTGTGCTGCATTTTTTATTGTTGTTATGCGTGAGTTTATGTGCTTGAGTATTTGTATTTGTATTTGTATTTGTATTTCTGTGTGTTTGTGTTTGTTCAATCCCTTGTGTTATTTTTTAGTTTCAAGATTATTTAGTTTTATGGTAGTTTCGCTTGCAGTTTACGTATATTTATTTTATTTATGTTGCTTAGCTTTTATGCTGTATGTAGACTGAGCCTTAGTATTTTTTCTTGTTGTATACCTTATTTAGTTGCTTTTGTTTTCTTTGGTTGCATTGTATAATTAGTTATGTTTTTTTTTGCTTTTTGTTTTGCTTTGTTTTATGAGGCATTTTGGGTTCTTGTTGTTGTTAATCTTTGGTTGCATTTTTGTTAAAGTTTTGTTAGCATTGTAAATTAACTTTAGTTAAACGGTCTTAAAATCCCTGTTTAAGTCTCTCTCTTATAGTTTTCACATTCGCTTTGTGATTTCTGGCTTGTTTTCAACGGAAGTTTTAGTGTGTCATTCTTTATAATTTTTTTTTCGGTTTTTTTCTCATGAATCTTGTGTTTGTAACTTCCAATATCTCTTTTAATTTTTTCACTCGTTCTGATTTCTCTGACTTGCACTTGTCGATTTTTTCTTAGTTATTTTTTTCCTTTATGTTCTTTTTGCATCCTAATGTTTTTACTTTCCAATATCTCTTGCAGTTTTTTACTAAAAATGTATTTCAATTGAATTTCCCGGCTTCTTTTTAGTTAAAATAATTTTTTATTATTTTCTTCTTCCTCATAAATAGGCTTTCTTTTACTGAATTGATTGTGATTGTTTCCTTTGGATCTTCTTTTCTTCTCTGCGTACACCAAGTTTTCTTGCTTATTTTAACTAAACACTTCCCATTTACTTCTTTTGTTGCATCTCTTTTTTTAGATTTACTTCGCATATTTTTGTCCATCTTGTCTTCGTGATTCTTATATATTCCTCGAAATTCGTTATCTATTTTCCACAACTCTCTTTGTTCACATAATTTCTTGGTAATGTTGTTCCTTTGTAGAATTGTTTCATCCTCTTTTCCTTACTCTTCTTGCCTTTTAGCTTCTCTCTTTCTTTTCACATATAATCTCGCTCCGCTCTTCTTTCCATTGTTTTTTCTTTTGCTCTTCATTCTTCTCAACTTCCTGCTGCTGCTCTTCATTCAATACTTCTGTCGCTTTCTCTTACACATGTATCTCGAAGTAATCATGGCAATCCACACAGCCTCCCACCTGGTCGGGGCCCATATCCTGCATATAGCCCATGCCCCCTGATCCCGTGGGCTGTTGGCTGACGACCATGCCATGGATGCCGCTCATGCCCCTTGGTGTCTTCTTCCGCGTGCGACTTTGCCGCACGCGGGACTTATGCTAGGAGGGACGTTTCTGATAGAGACAGTCAATGCAAGTGGTGTACTCTGGTGCAGAGGAGCTCAACTGATAGCTGGGTTGCGGAGGTTCATGGGGACAACTGTAGCCCATATCCTGATGCATATCCTGCTGCATGTAGCTGACGATTGGTAGGTATTGTTGGGCCTGTGGCAGCTGCCGAGGCAGTGCATCATAGATGGGCTGCGAGAAGGTATTCTCGGCGGATTGGGAGCGCAGGGGACCTGAACTGTAGACGACGTAGTTGCGTTCGGGGGAGATGCCGTAGGCGCGATAGGAGCTGCTGGTGGTGGTGCTGTCCCTAGAGTTGGAACGCTCCAGGGATTTGCTGAGACGACTACGATTGTTGGCACTGCCGGAGCCGTAGCGACTGCTGGTGGGTGCGGCGGCTACATAGTGATCACTGCAGGTCTGATTATCATAGACCGGATAATACTGATATGTCTCCTGGGCATAGGCCTTGTTGCCGGTTTCAAAGCTGCCATGAGCCGACATGGAGCGCTTTCTGCTGCCATACGGCACATCCAGATTGTGATCCGAGCCATGACTATCGAAGCTGCTTCTGGGCGAATGACGCTGGCAAATGCTGGCGCGATCTGGAGATAGATGATCTACGCTGCCGCGTGGCGAGATGCGCGGGGACAAGGTGCTGGATGTAGACTCCGCGCCACAGACGTGCGAGGGTCCACCCTTCTTTAGACAACTGCGATCCGGACTCTTCGACTTGGCCGGACTGGCTGGAGGCTTTAGAATGCCCCCACCGGTTGTGGTGTGTTTTAAAATGCCTCCTCCCTCCGAACTGCGCCTGGGACTAGGCGTGCGTCTGCCTGCAGAGAGACGATCTTGTGAGTTGTCCCGACTGGAGCAGATGCTCAGTCGTTTGCCCTGCTCGCTCACGCTGCTTCTAGGAGACTTGATCTTGATAATGCGCACTGGCGAGCTGCCTTGGGACTTGCAGCGATCCGGCGATATGTAAATGCTCTGACGCTTGCTCTTTGGCTTGCTGCCAGTTGCAGTGGTTGCTCTCTCAGGTGACTTGGCCTTAAAGACCTTGTCCACCTTCTTGTCGATGACCACAATGTGGGAGGCAATGGAGCTGGTAGGTTCATCCTCGGTTTCATCGCCAGAACGCTCGGAGGGACCTGTGGTATTGCCTCCGGTGCTATCCGATTCCGTGGCTGGACGTGAGGGCGACTCTATGTCCACCGTAATCGTTTGCTGCGTGTTCTCCACAATGGTTTGTGGCTCTGGCGATAGACTAGAATCATTCTGCTGCTGATCGGCTGCCTCCTCATCCGCATCGCCAGCCTCAAAGGTCTTCTCCCTCAGGCTGGCCATGTAGGCGGCAATGTCGCAGGTGCCCGCAGCCAAGTCCAGATCCTGTTGCTCCAATTCACTAAGATGACGAGCTGTTGCATCCATCTCACGCCGTCTGCTTGACATGGGCGGCTGATGCACTACGGCAACTTGTTGGGAGGCAGCGAGACGCTCGGCTTCGCTCTCGAAGATTTCAATGACTTCGATGTCCTGTTTGGGCGATTGACGCGGTGATTGTCGCGGTGATAAATGTCTTATGGTCTGACTCTGGCATTGGGAGCTGCTTGGAAGCTGGTTGGGATTGGGATGGTCACTACTGCTATCTGTTGTGGTTGCAAATAAGCTACCGCTACTGCCTAGACTTAGATTAAACGTGGCTGCCACGTGTGCGGCATGCGCCTCGGACTCCGAATCGAACTCGTTCTCGAACTCGGACTCGCTGCTCTTACCTAGATCCTTCATTAGCACCGGCTGATAGCTGGCCGGCGGATGCGATGATTGTATCAAGCGCGCCTGGCTGCCAGTGCTGCCCACAGAGAGCGTTGACGTGGTGCTAAATATGCCATAAACGAAGCGAAATAGAGAGAGAAAAAATCAAGCGATAAGCAAGCGTTACCAAAAAGGAAGGTGACTATAATAGGGATATCGCGAATTACGATTTTTATCGATATTCGAATAATTTTTTGAAATAGAGTTAGAATTGACATAGTTTTGATAAAGGAATGTAAAAATAGCAATTTAAAGTTAGATATTATATGAGCTAGAGATGTGAAAATATCGATTCATATCGATAATATCGATATTTGCTTTGTTTTTTTTTTTTAAGAAAGTCAGTTCAAGTTAACAAATGTAGAAATATTGATGTATATCAATAATATCGGTTTTTCGCGTTATTTTAAATAAAGTATCGATATATCCGATATTTTCCAAATATATCAAATAAAATTTATATTCAATAACAGTACATTTTTCGATACATTTTCGATACAATCTTGTTGATTTCAATTCCTAACTACAATGATTTAAATAGGTCTAAGCTCAAGCAATCCTCGGGGATTACCTACCTCAGCGTCAGGTGATTGGGCGTGCGGCCCAGCGTGGCCTTGGGCCTGATTGTGCCCTGCTGTGAGTCCTCCTCGCCCTCGGATTTGGTGCCCGGATCGATGCGTTCAATGTCTGTGCTGTGATGATGCAAATGCGGCTGCCTGATGGGCGGTGGCGGCGGCTCGCGTGGATGCGGATGTGGGTGCGGTGCGGGCACGGCACCTCCTCCCCCCTGGTGTTGCGACTGCTGTGCATCTATGGAGGAGTAAATGATTTCTTTATGGCACGAAATGATGCAATGACGACAATGCAAATTGCACAATTTGTTAGCAACCTCTCGACTCTCTCTCAGCACTCTCTACCTACCTGTCACATCGCCTAGGGTCTTGCTCCGACTGCGAAAGCCACCCGGCTGCATCTGCTGTGTGTGTGTGTGCGGTGCATAGTGCACGCCCACCACTCCGCCCCCCACGCTGGGCGGCAGCTCGTCGCCCTCCTGGCTGCCCGACAGATTGTCGTAGTCAATGTTGCCCGCCGAGTGTCGCTGAGAGCCGGACTTCTTCTTCGGTTTGCCCAGTGTGTGCGAGCCATGCACAATCGTTATCTGTGTTATCGATGAGAGTTATCGGAATTAGAAATTAGTATAATAACAATAATTAATTATAATAATAATATTAGGTACTTTTTATGACTGACATCCCACTTTGCAACCCTAGCAAAAGGTCGAAAAACTCGATAATTTTTATATGCGTAATTTTGATCCTTAATGATTTTTTCCATGGTAATACCCATAAATAAACTATTATTATGCTAATAATCTGGCCATTTACCTGCTGCTTGGGTCGCTCCAACGTCTGTGAATTGCCCGCATAGCCGCCGTATTGGGAGGATTGGCCCGATACGGAGCCGGAGCTGCCGCCAAAGTTCTTCATGGGAATTGACATGTTGCGCACGCTCTCACGTATTATCTGGCGTATCGTCTTGAGGAATGCATTACGAAAATCTGCCGTGCTGTTCGACAGCACGTACACCTTCTCCGAGCGACGCTGCAGCTGCGAGCGTAGGTGTATCAGCTCCCACAGGAAGTGCGAGTCCATGTCCTTGGCCGAGCTGGCGCGCACCTGCACCTCGGTAACGGGAATTAGCACCTGATAACGTATGATTTCCACCTCATTTGGTGCATTCTTGCTCGAAACGCCCTGTGTGTAACAAGTTGAAGGTGTGTGAGTTTGCGACATTAGCGAAAATCAAATTTAAAATAAGGTTTTTTAAACTCTGAGTATTTATAGTAAATATAGTGCGATTGCTCTGAAATTTTGTAGTTAAGAGCTCAGCAAATTTAAGTATTGCAGTAAAGAATTTCAATAGAATAATTTTATTTTTATAGCATAAAATGACAAAAGTAATAAATACTCCGACGTGAAGATTTAAAAATTATAACGTTTTTTTGATAGTTTTATAATATTTAATAGAGTGCGATTGTTCTGAAATGTTGTGACAAGTAGCTTAAAATATTTGTGAATTACAGTAAATAATTATTATTAAATTTTGTGTCTAGAAGCTTAATATATTTGTAAATTGCAGTAAAAAATGTAGAAAGCATAGTTGAATTTGTGTGTACCCTAAACTTTCAATATGAAGTAAAAAAATCAACTTTTTAAATATAGTAAAAAGAGCGAGATTGTTTTCAAATTTTGTGTCTGAGATCTTATTATTATTTTTGTGTATTACAGTAAAAAAAATTAATAGCTCAAAATTATTTTTTGAGCCTAAAATGACAATAGTATCAACTGCTGCAACCCTAAAAGAATACACCATGAATTAATGAAGCTGATGAATATGCATATAAGAGGTAATATAATGAATAGCTAACAGGATATAAATTATTTGTATATATTTTGGCATACTTAATAGACATTATTTCAATTAATTATACGCACCATTAGCTTCTTCTTCTGACGCAATCGCTCTTTGCAGAGGAACACAACCGCTGATTTGAACACAAAGCACATGGCATGGAGCTCAAGTCCCTTCTTGATCTTGCCCAGAAAGTCGCTAATGTTGAGCCATTCGACACCACCATAATAGAGCAAATCGCCTGGGAATGCGCAGCATTGTGTGGAAGTAGGAGGTGGAGTAGCATTGGCATTTGAAGCTTTTAGAGCTGTAGAATGCGTTTGCTGTAACCCACCTGGACTCAAATCGATTGGTTGCTTGCATGACTTCTGATGCTGCCGGAACAGATGATCAAAGATGGCGCCATATTCCTCATGGATGCGTTGCATTTCATTAATATGCTCCGCCACCTTCTCCATGCCCTTGAGTGCCTCTGCAGGGAATACAGAATACAGAACAAATTGCAATGATTTCTCCCTTTCCATTTCCCTTTGATGTTAAGCTCTCAACTTGAACTTGTGCTTACCACACAGATGGATGTGCTCATCGGCACGCGTATCTGTCAGATTGCGCATCTGCTGCAGCAGCAACGGATACTTGAGAATGCGCTGTATGGGTTTGATCAGATACGATTCCAAGGTGCTGCTGTGCTGCTGCTTGGGATTGCGGGCTGCGAGGAACTCCTGCAGCGCATGGTTGCCCTCATCTGCAACGAAATAAATTGCAAATTGAGACATTTGGCAAATGATTTGATTTCAATGCGCCTCAGTTGGCATTAATTGCAAACCAGCGGTGCACTGTGAGAAATTATCAAGAGTTACGTTCTTAACACTATGCATTTTAAACTTGAATGAAATTATAAGACTGAGAAGATAAAACTTATATTAAGTACAAGCAAAATTCTGCATTAAAATCTCTGCAAACTTACAAACGAATAAAATAGAAAATAAAATGAAATATATGATTTGTATATTTTTTTTTTATTTTTTATAAATATCTTAAATTATATAATATTTTAATCAATATCTGCCTTTATATATTTAGCCATATTTTATAGTTTGTTAGCAGTTGTAGTAAATATTAATATTAAATTGAGTTCATTCGAAGTTAATTTCACAACCCAATTTTTGTGTCTGTGTAAAGCGAGAGAGAGAGAAAGCTTTCAGTCACAAGGATATGCAGTTACAAGGCTGACAAGAAAATGTCATTAACTTGTGCTTATTGTCAGCTGAGCAGCTCTTTTGATAAAGGGCACACAGTTGTAGTCAAAGTCCTGTCTGCTGCACGGATTTTGCCTCTCTAATGGTCCCTGTCTCCCTATCTCCCTGTCTAACTGTCTCCTTGTCTCCCTGTCTATTCTGTTGCCTGCCTGTAACGAAGGCACTTAAGTGCACTTCTTGCTATAATTAATTATCCTTTCAACTTTACCATTTTTTTTTTTTTTTTGCATAAAATTGCATGCAACAAGCCCGTCAGTTGAGTGTCGCCCCCAGTTCCAGCTAGCTCTTGGCATAAGGCAAAGTTGCCTGTGCCTGTCAGCTTAGCCTGCCATTGATTTGCAAATATTGCAAATTTTTACCTCAACGCAATTTAGCATCAATCAGCTACTTTGTGCTATGTAGTACTTGCCACGCCCTAAACTCTGGCAGCCTCTACTATTATAATTCTGCTCTTATTTGCTACCCTTTGCCACTGACTTTTTTACACAGAGGGAAAAACGCTGCTGGAAAGTGAAATTAATTAAAATAAATACGAGCTTAAATACATGCTTATTTCTAAAATATTTCATTTGAAAATTTAAAAAAATCTTTTTTTTTATTTATTGAAGTTAAGTTTGCATAAACTTGAAACTAGATTTGTCCCGATCTTTTCATCAGTTCTGCAGCATTTTCATTAAAGTTGAAAAGAGATAATTTGGAGAACGAAACTCTTGCTTTTATTCTTTCTGTGTACTGCTGTTTCAGGCTGCTCTTTGTGTTTGCTCGAGTGTTTTTAAGCTGCGACTAAGTCTAATTTAATTATGACATGTTGTCGCCTAAGCCCGAGACGCCCAAGTTGCCGTGTTCTCCGTCCCTCGTCCCGCATCTCGGTCTCGAGTCCCAGCTGCTCACACAAAAACTAACAGCAAACGTGGCTGCCTTTTATCCGGCTCGTTGCTGCCACAGCCAGTGGCAACGACGTGGCATAGTTTTTGGCATTGCGTTCGCCATTTGCAAGCGTGTCATAATTCTACAAGTTTAATTAACAAAAGATACTTGACAGTTGCTACTGAATATGAATATGCTTTTGCCACCCTCAAACATCTTCAACTTTAGACTCTCACGCTCCGCTCTCGATTGTGGTTGTAATTATTCATTTAAATTGCAAATCATTTAAAGAGCAACCGCCATCATGTGGCAGTGGCATCCACTGACAACAACAATTGAAGCGCATAGTTTGCCAATTGTTCCCAAACTTGTCGCTTGTTTGACTTGAACAACTTTCAATTTGATTCCACATCCCAACTCAAATAGACTTTGACGCTTCGCAATGATTGCAATAGTTGAAAACTCACACCAAACACACACACAAGCTCCTCATAATAATATATGTATTTATGCGTGTGGCAAACACTTTCTTGTTGATTTGTCATACGAGACACATACGTACAATTTTTATATTTTTATTGTTCAATTTGACTTTAAAATTAAAGTTTACGCATAACACATAAATGCGAATGGCTCCCAAAAGGCAGATTATTATTTTTTTGCTGGCACACGGGGCGTATGCGAAATCATTTTATTGCAATTTTAAATGATGAAATCAATAAAATTGTGAAAAAATTTTTATAGAGCATTATTATAATTTAAAACAAATTTTTTATGACTTCAATAGACTTTATTATACCTTTAAATTCACATTTTTTCTTCAAGTGATTTTTGGTATATATAATTTAAAGCCTGTAAATAAATTGACTCTTTCTATATGCGGCTTATAACCCAAAACTCTATTAAAACTGCACAGCTAACCTTTTGACCCCGCCGAAACTCATTAATTTCACAGTTTACAGTTCATACCCAAAGGATAATAAATTAATTTTAAAATTTTATAAATCCCTTGCTTAGTTTTTTTGTTGTTTTTTTTTTTGTTCCCTTTTTGTGTACTTACTTGGATGCAAAACCTTTTGAGCCTTGCTGTGGCTGGCACAGAACGAGGAGTAGAGCTTGAAGTGATTGACATAATAGAGAAAAGCGGAGCCAATTGCAAAGAGCACATTCTGAAAAGTGGGGGAAAATGGAAATGGAAAATGAGAATGAGATCAGCATTGGCATATAAAATGTATATAATTTTCAAATTGGCAGCCAAGTCACGCACAGTGGGTCAGAATACTTAGCACTTACCCTAAACTGACCGCAATGCTCGAATTTATTGAATTCCGGCTCAAGTTCGAGCGCCTCCTCCAGATTCTGTAGGAATTGCCGCTGGAATGTTACAATCTCGTGTATATTGCCAAAGAGCGCATTAATTTCCGCATTCGATAGAAATGTTTCGCGTTTCATGGGCTCCAGATAATGCTCCAGCAGATTGTTCAAGTGCTGCATAATGTGCATAAATAAATAATTATAATTATCATTATAATGTATTATGCCGAGTTCAATAAATAAAAAATACACTGTTGACACATCAGAAAAATGGCAGAAAAAACTGCATAAATTAAATTAAAAAATCAACAGCAGACGCCCCCAAAACTACCAACAAACTCCCAGCTGAGCTGAGCTGTGGCTGAGGGCAACTGAGACGCCCGAGACTCTGGGCAACTACTGCATAACTTTTTTAGTTTGCCGAGTAACGAGACAACAACGGCAAAAGTAAATAAAAATATGAGAAAAAATGTAATAAAAAAACTGTAGCATAGCCGCAGGCGCGCGCTTTCATTTGGAACAATACTTCCGGCCAGCGGATAGGAGGCGAGCGAGAAAAATGGAGAAAGAGCGAGAGAGAGAGGGGGAGAGAGAGTAAGTTCTGAGCGGAGATAAGACTCGCGCCAACGTTGCCACAGCGGCGCTTTACATAATTTCTAAATTATAATAATTATTTGTATGCTTCCTGGGCAAATGCTGAAAGCCCAAGCGGAGTCTGGGCCACGCGGTGTAGGGATTGCAGATTGAGATTGGGATTGCGATTGGTATAGGGATTGGGCAGGCTGTGGCTTAAAGCCCAGCGTCAGTCGGCCGTTTAAAGGATTACAAATTGGCATTTTTAATTGCAAGCCAGACAAGGACTAATAAATGAATGAACCGAAAGCACAGCGAGAGCGGTAAAAGAAAATTGCAGATAAATTCTTAACTAGCTACCGCCTGCAAACTGTTTTCAATTTGTTAGACTTTCTATAGTACAAAAAGTCGCAATTTTTTGTATAGATTTAAGTTGTTTTCAAAGTAGTCTCACTGTGTACATTGTTGTTTGTTATGCCAAGCTTCTTGTTGGAAAATATTGAAGCCAAAACTCTCGATAAGTTAAAAATTAAAACTTGACTACAACTGAGTATTTGTTAACGAAATTTTCCATAAATTGATAAATTTAAATACTGCTTGATAATAGGCAAGTCTGAAATTTGTATAAATTGAACTGTTTTAAAAAAGAAAGATTATTAAAAATTTTAAAATAAATTTATCGAGTTCTTTAATTTTTGGCAAAAGTAATATATAAGTATTAAAAATTTATATAATTTTTTGCCCCCAATGTGCACAGTTTTAGCTTTCCAAAGAAATCTCTTTGAATCTATGCTTCAATAGCTTTCAAAGATTTTAATTAAACAAAACACGATATATTTCCGATCTTTTAAGCCCTGTTAATATGCAGTTTAAGTGCCGTTTAAATGTGTGTATTTTTTTGTGAACTTTAAATCAAGTTTTGCTTACCTTCACATAGGTACGCTCCGTATCCACCAACTCCATGATGACTTTGCGCAGTTTCTCCGCATCGGTCAGTTGACGGGATGGGGTCAACGCTGTGGTCGAGACAGAGGATGTGACCGAACCCGTGGGGCTCGATTTGCGCGTTTCCTGAGGTGAACGACAAAATCCGGTAACCTTAACAGGTTCAGGGTTCGTTTCGGTTGTTTTGTTGGGTGTTTTTTATTTGTTGTTGGTTGTTGTATATTGTTCGTGTTGTTGTTGTTATTGTTGTTGTTGTTGCAGATGATGAGGATCGTGTAACGTAACGAAACGAACATAACGAAAACGAGACGAGGCGAGGCGAAGGCGAGACCAAAAATAAATGACAATAAACAACAAAAATGAAGTTAGCATGACAGAGATAGATACCGAGTAGACAGCGATAGTTATAGAGGGTAAATGGCAGGGGTCAAAAGAGTTGTGAGAGGGTAGGGTTAAGGGTAGAGGTTGTTGGGGTTACGCCAGAACTCGCGGTGGCCACTTTAGAGAGAGACACAGCCAGAGAGCGAGACAAAGAGAGAGAGAGAGAGAGAGAGCTGAGAGACACTGACTGACAGACCGAGAGACAGAGAGACGACGTCAGCTGCGGTTCTAAATGACTGTCACGTCCTTGTCGTAAGTCCAAGTCTCCTAGCCCCTCCCCTACCCCCACCCGCTGCTTGTTGTAGTTGCTGTTATAGTAGTTGTTTTAGCTGTTGTTCGGGTGTCGGGGCCTTTGGGGTGTTTGCTGTTTGTGTGCGGTTACAAGCACATTTGGCACTGACAGTTGACGCTTGACGGTTGACATAGAGTGTGTGCATACATCTAACACACACCCACACACACACACACACACACAGTTACACAGAAACACACACATACATATTCAACCACAGAACCGCATTTTGCATAAAGCGTAGAGTGTAGAGAGGTGCGCAAATCTTCAGCCCTTCTTATGTCACTTGCACAGTGGTCTGAGCTCACTTGATTCTTGATTTTCGCTCCACGTTTTTTTATTTCTCGGTCTCGGGCTAACTTTGCTGTTATTATTCTTAACTTTTTGCTGTCATTCTGTTCTGTTCTGCTCTGTTTTTCTTCTCTGACAAAAAGTGTTAAATGACGCGTTGACCGGAACTCACATAAATTGACTTGCCACGCCCAATTCATTGTGTGTGCGAGGCTGCCAAAAAGAAAAAAAATATATATATCGAACGCATTTGCATTGTAAATGCCTAAACAAATATTTTTATGCGTCCCACTTCTCCCATCAGGCTATTCTTGCTTCTCTCTGCGGCTGAGTGCCGTGCAATTTGTAAAAAGGTCAAAGTTTAAATCAACAGAGCACAAGAAAATTCAGCCACGGCTGCCACTTGTACATGCCAAAATGCACCAAAAAAACAATTTTGATTAAACAGACAGCAAACAATTTGTCTTACAATAATATAACACAAAATTGTGCCAGCGTATAATAAATTGAATTTGAAAACGATAACATTTCGATTATTAAACCCAGTTCGATAGCTAACAGAGACAGCTTGGATCGCAATTAGCGGCCTCTGTTATTCAGAGACAGCACTGAACATCTTAGCAGGTCGTTAGCGCCCTCTGTAGTTTAAAGGCTGCATGCAAAAGTGTAAGAACAATTGCAGACAGGATTTTAATGCATTTAAGTTCATATATTTTAAGTTACTAGCAATTTAGCTATTTAAAATACATCTTGACAATTTCTAGCTAGTTATTTATAGAAATTTTATGCAAAATTTAGCAGAAAGTTTTTGGTAAATTTATGCCTAACGCACAGCGCAGCGCCATCTGTCAGTTGGTGAGCCAATTAAGTTGAGGGATTTATCATATTTCATATGGTTTTTTCGATATTACATGTTTATTGCTTGATGCACATTTGCCGTGACAGATATTTTTGTCACGTTCTCAGCAAAGTTTCTTGCTCCAGCTGTCTCCCGAACTGCAGAAAAGGGGGAGTCGGGAATGCCAACAAGAATCTCATGAAATTTCAGTTGACATTGTTCGTGCAACATTCAGTTTGAATTGTTGTTGTTGTTGCTGTTATTGTTGTTGCACGTTGGCATTGTGGCAGGCATTTCACTTTTATGCAGTTGCACTTTGTGTATTATTATTTCTTGACTGTTGTTGTTGTTGTTGTTGTTATTGTTGTTGCTGTGCAGCTTGTTCTTGTCTACTTTTAACTGTTTTATTGTTCTGCATTTCTTTCAACGCTGCAGCGCCGCTGATTTGCATAAGCGTCGACAGCGACGTCAGCAGCAGCAACGACCCAAAACCAACAAAGAGGCAAGTTGCACAAAGGTGAATAGAGTGGGAGAGCCGGGGTGCCAGGCACTGGTGCCAAATCCGCTTTTTTCCCGCCAGTTTTGGCTGTTTTTGAAAAGCGTTTGCAGGAATTTACTGTTTTTCTTTTAATATTTTTTTACATTTTAGAAAGTACGTTGCACTACGATCGGATAAGAAACAGCGAAGATATGCAACAGACAATTTGCTCGCCTGGGTGTTTATTGAAAAACAAAGTGCAGAATGTTCTACTGTCGTTTGCTTCCGACTGGATTGCTCCTTCCTACTGGTTAATTTTTCGTTGCCCCTCCCGCCAAAAGGGGCTTTTTTCCCTCGAAAAAAATTGGCAACACTGGTGGCAGGTGAGCTGAGGCTGAGACAGCTTATGGGCCAGCTGCTGAGTGCCAAGTTTGTTGTTGCAACTGCAGCTGCAGCTGTTGTTGTTGCTGTTGCTGTTGTTTGTTGTTGGCGTCATGCCCCAAAGATGAAAAATTTGAAAATTTCTTGAATTTCTCTTGGCTGCTGTGCGAAATGTCAACTTGAATTAAAAGGATTCTTATGTAACGCCCTGACTCTACAAATGCTGCGGCTGTCTCGCCATGCACACACACATACATATACCCATGTGTGTGTGTGTGTGTGTGTGCGGCCTCAGTGTGTTTGTATGTCACAGTGTTCAAGTATCATTAAATGAAGTGGGTTTCTGCCAGTTTCGAGCACACTTGGGCAAAGCATATCCAGAAAACAAAGTGCATTCTGTGGCATCTTTGCCTTGTCTCTCTCTCTATCTCTATCGCCATCTCGCTCTCTCGCCATATTTGTTGTGTATATATCCTTGATATTTTTATGCCAGCACACATTTCTATTCTGTGACGTTTATTGTTTGGTGACTTGCAACAGCAACTAGACCCAATAGGCCAAATCCGTCTCCTCCCCCACCTCCACCATCCAAAGAATGACAGCCATCCTTCCTTTATCTCCCCCCAGACTAAACTAATTCACTTGAAATCGAGACGTTTTTGCACTGCCTCGTCTTCCTGCCTCCAGTGCCTACGAATTTTGAATTTCTGCACATTTCAATCAGTTCGCACGGCTTCGGCTCGTGTTTGGCGCTCGTTTTAATAGTTTCCGTTTCCGCTCAGCGAGCTCAAAGCGCCAAGTGGCAAGTTCCGTCTTGGAGCATGTTTATTTTACTTTATTCATTTATTTATTTCTTTTGCTTTTGAAGGGTTATCAGGGCTCTAGTGATAAGGAGGGGGCGAGTGGGGTTTAACGTGTTTGCGTTTTGTTTTCTGCTTGGTCATGTTTTTTATATAAATACAGGGTGCGCCATCTGTTAGACTGCATTTTATTTTAGAGTTTTAATAATTAATTTTAATTCCTTGTGGTTCTTTATTTGATTTGATTTAAGTTCGGTAAAATTGGTTTACATTTTAAGAATACAAAATAATCGATAGTGAGTACATCGATGTTTCAAAATCTCGTGTTATATTGGTATCATAGAGGGATTTTCACACCTTAGACGAAAATAGCAATGTTTGTTAAACTTCGAATGCGTAGAGCTTCACCAAAACTCAACCGATTTTCAAGCTGTGTGTTTTTTCTTAATCATTTGAGTATGAAAGTAAAACTAGAGTGATAAATTAAAAAAAAAAAAATTGAACTTTTTTTTTTTGAAAATTTTAACCCTTTAAAATATATGAAATTTTTTGAAAAAAAAAAATTTTTTTTTTGATTTAATATCGTAAGAATTGATGCGTAAACGAATTGCAACATGACAGCATTTGGTCGAAAATGTAGATATTAGGGTCAATATTAGTATGTTGAAAATCAAACATGGATATATCGTATAGTTCCGAAAATCGAATTTACCATCGATAGTTTTGAAGCTCTACTTTAACCCTTTCTACTTTAACCCTTTCTAACTTTTTTGAATTTTTATGATCAAATTAAATCTTGTTTGCTAAAAAGGTTTAAGATTTTGAAAGTAATACAATGTTTGCCATTTTAAAAAGACGCACCCTGTATAGTTGATAGTCTTAAGTCTAAGGCGAAAGAAAACTGAGTTTGGTTTCGTTTGAAGAACTTACTTGCTCGGCTGTCTTGAGCAGATTCTCGATTTCAAAGCTGCTGGTGCGCGATGTGGGCTTGGCCACGCCCAATCCAGCGCCCACAGACAATTGCGATATATTTGGCTCCACAAATGAGGGCGCCGGCGAGCTTTCAGCCTCCGGTGAATACAAATCCTTGCCAGTGCCATCTATAGAGAAAGAGACAGAAGAAGAGACAGAGAGAGAAAAGGGATAATGATAACAGTTAGTTATGTTTATGATTATTAGTTCGCTTTTTCTCTGCGCTGTTGTTCGCTTCATAATTAGTTGCCAGTGGGCGTAGTTGTTGCTATTATGCTGCTACTTTTTAAAGTTCGATTAAGATTTTTATATTTATTTTTATTTTTATTTATGTGCAGGCGTTGCAGGCGCTTGTTTGTTAATTTTAAATTCCATGTTTGCGCAATAAAAAGCAGCAGGAATTTAATACTGTGCGCAAATGGCCCAACAACAGCAACAGCAACAGCAACAACAACAACAACTCCGCATTGAGCCAGGCACAAAGCGGAAAGTAATAACAACAACAACAGCAATAACAACAGCTAAAAAAATACAGTGTAAAAACAACAAAAAACATCAACAGCCACAACAAGCTGTAATGATTATTGCTGCTATGTGTTTGCCACAACGTCCACACAAGCGCTGTAAGAGACGGGTAGACCGCACACTCACACACACTCACAAATACACTCATACATTCGCACACACACTTACACCGATGCAGGAGATTTTACCCAAAAAAAGACCAAAAATTTATGGGCCATATACGCCGCTTGTATACGGCTGTAAGGCGAGCCTTTCTCTGTTTCAACATATGCATATGCGTATGGAGTGTATGAAGAGGCAAGAGAGAGCTACACTCAGAAAAATAATGATTAAAACTCTTTCAACACAGGAGAAGCTCTTAAATGAATCTTGTTTTCAACTAGAATTCAACTACAAATTGTACTTGCATTCAATCTGATTGGAAAACTCTTGATTTTTCTCTTAGTGTAGTGAGACAGAGAAAAAGAAAGAGCAGAACGGAGAGGGAGAGAAAGAGAGAGAGAGAAAGAGAAAGAGAATGTAAGTAAGAGATATAAAGAGACACTGTGTCAGCTCTGCCTACTGCGTTAGTTTTTTGACAGCTGCAGTAAACGTTTAAAAATCATGTCCTTGAATCCTTGGCACTTGTATGAGGCTTAGACGACTGTCATAATACCACACATTCCTCTATTTTGCTTTTTGCACTTTGTACTTTACACTCTTCTCCCTACTACTTCACCTTCTCCATCTCTTCCTTCTTCTCATTCTATTTATTCTTTTGTATATTTTGTTAGCTTTGTTTAGTTTCTTGTCTCACAATTCTTCACTCATAATCTTCCTTTACATCTTTACGTTTTCACTATTCTCATATATTCTTCATCTCTATCTATCTATCTATCTATCTACCCATCTAATTTCGCTTTCTTACACTTTTCTCTTATTTTAAAGTCACACTTCTGTTTTAGTTATTTTTAATAATTTCTCTATTCTCAATCTGCGCTCTTGCCACTTTTCTGCTCTTTTCTAATATAATATTTTAGCAGTCTTCTTTTTTTCTCCGTTCTGCCATTATTTTTAACTCTACTCGGAATCCCCGCAATTACTTCCCTCTGGTGTCTCTTCTCATTCTTTTGTCGTTGCTCCCATTATTTTCTTATTTCCCATTTTTCTTTTTCTTCACACTCTGCACTGCCATGCAAATTGGTTTCCACAAATTTTATGAACATTTTGCTTTAAATTTGACACCCTACAATATGCATGTGTGTTTGTGTGGACTATAAATGTGTGTGTGTGTGTGTGTGTGTGTTGCGAGTGAGTGTGTGTGCTTGTGTGTAAGATATTGAAATTGCCGCCTTATAAATTTCAACTTGCGGTCTTCTTACAAACTGCACGTAGTCCTTGGCAAGTGTTGAACAACGACAAAGACAACGACAACTACGACTACAATCTCAACAACAACAACAACAACAACATCAACATCAACTCTAGGAGCTAATAAGTTATAGTATGTTGTTCTAGGTTGTTTGTTGTCGTTGTTGTTGTAGTTGGTTGTTTGGGTTGTTCTGGTTGCTGGGAACGTGCCAAGCTAAATTTGCGCATTGCCCCATAAACTCTGGAGTTTTAGTGGCTTTACATAAATTACAACTGATGTTGGGGCTCAATTTTATGGTACGTGTTGAGTTGCCGAATTGAGAGGTAGAACCTAGGGTATGCGCAGTTTATATACTTAGTTTTTTCTAAATTGGAAAAATAGTTAGGAAAAAAATGTATATCTAGGATATCTAAAAGTCATAAACAATATTTGTAAACTTGCAATAAAAATATTTGGACTCAAGTCTAAACAATTGCCAAAACTATTGCATAAAGTGTTAAAGAAACTTATTGATCAAAAATATTAAAAAAAACTCTAGAGTATCTTTTAGCCGCAAATAATATTTCTGAACTTGCAATAACCCCAAAACTAACTCATAACTAAGGCAAAGAAAAACTTTTTATGTATAAAGTATTTTCTAGGGTATCTGCTAGCCACAAACAGAAATTGTAAACTTGATTTAAGCAGCTAAACTTGCTTAGATTTAAACTAACGAAAGTTGAAGAAAACTTATGCTGAGAAGCTAAACTTTTCTATTCTTTTTCCTGGGCATCGATTGCAGGCTCTCTTTCAACTTCCGCCAACATCTATAAATTTGTTATTTGCAACTTTATGAAAAGCTTAAATAACATAATTAATAAAGCTGTAATTACAATTGTTACTCAGTTGCCGTAATCTTTGGCTGATTGTCAGTTTATTCTGACCAGTAGACTGCAAGTCATGTGCAGTTTTTCCTTTTTTCATTTTCATTTCATTTCACAATTTTTCCATTTTTCCATTTTTCATTTGCCATTTTCCATCTTTTAATTTTATATTATACAAGGATATTCTTTTGCTGCGTGCTTGCTATAAAGTTTACTTAATTGTGCATTTAATAAGCTAAAAAGTGCTTCAACATGAAGTTCGCTGCGTTTCCCTGTTTCCCTGTTTTCCTTTTCCTTTCTCCCTTGCCCTTGCTCGGGCTCCATCGTTAACAATCTACTTCTTTCACTCTTTTTGTTCGTTCTCTGTTTAATTGCCAAAGTGAAATGTAATCCAGTTTTTTCTTCGCTTTACCAACTGCCCTACTGCCTTCCCTATGCCTCGTTATGCTTCATCTTACTCTCTCTGCTGCTCTCTCTCTCTCTCCATCTCTCTTCTTTCACTCGCTGTCTCTCTCTATGGTAAACGCTTATTTTTTCGTGCACATGCCGCCATATCCATATCCATAACCCATATGCCACAAATGTCCGTTCATCAGCTACAAAATGGGCTACAATGAAGGCAGCAGGCAGCAGGCATCTGCCGTCTTTCCTTTTAACCACCAACATAACCATAACATAAACCCACAACTCACTGACACACACACACACACCCATACTCACACACAACCAATACATGTGGCAGTTGCATATACGAGTCGTTTAATTTTTGCTACAATACTTTTTCGCATTTCTTTATTTATATTTTTGCTTTTTTTCTATTTTTTAATACCCATCACTTATACTCATATTCAGGGTAACTTATATCTGAAACTTTACAGTGGAATAAACCGGCTTTAATCTACTTAAATCAACTGGATACACAAGGAATTGAATCTGGGAAAAATTTTCCAAAAATTAAAGTAGTTTAAAAATTTTCTAGATTGAAAAAAGTGTTGAAACAAAGTAAAAAGCAAAAATTATTAGATATAAATTTAAAATTATACTTGGGAAAAACATTTTAGTTTTATTATTCTATATATAAAGAAATTGAATAAAATTTTGATCAACGTAAATGAATTTAAAATAAATTCTAAACAATCGAGTTTACTTTTGTTAAAATTGTATAATCTTTAAATTTAGTATTGAAACTGCAATTACAGGGTATTTTTTAGATGCGACTCTAGCTGCCAATTCAATGCGTATTTAGTTTAATTCTTTTTTAGCTTGCAGTGCCTTTTAATTGTTTGCCGCAGAAAAAGTTTCATTTTGTGTATAAAATACACACTTTCGCATACATACAAACACCACACACACACATACAACACACATATACAGCACACACACACACACAATGGCAGAACAGTTGTTGCTGCTGTTGTTGTTCAGCGTTTGTTGGTTTTTAATTGTTTTGTGTTCTTAGCCACTTCGGCTTTTTAAGGGTATGTGTGTGAGGAGTATGCGTGTGTGTGTAGCATGTGTATGTGTGTAGTATGCATGTGTGGGTGCAGTTTGTAATCCTGTAATTATGTAGTTGTAGTTGCACAACGAAACCAAACCAAACCAAACGAAACGAAACGTAACGTAACGACAGCCGGAGCATTGCGATTGAGGCAAACAGAGAGAGGGAGAAAGAAAGAGAGAGCGAGAGACACTGTGCACAGTGGCACAAAACCGCTAGCTGCATCTAGCGTTTGGCGCTGTTAGCACGCTACTTATTGATGTAATTGTTGTTGCAGCAGCGGTACTTGCAACATGCATTAAACGAAAAATATAAATTACTTTAATGAACTTTACAAAATTCGCATGCGCGCCCGGAAATGCGCTTTACGTTTCCGCTCACACACACACACGCACACTTCCACACATGTATAGTATTTATATGCTTGTATATATGCATGGCGACCGCACCTTAACCGCACAACAAGAGCAACAACTATTACAGTTGCTGCTGTGATTAGTATGCTTTTGTTGTAGCCGGAGATGAATGTTCTGTTGCGGCTTTTAAATGTGCAAAAATTTCAAAAATGCTGCACACTCGTTTGTATACATATAAACATATATACAAAGTTTAGTTTTAGCTGTAACCGCTTTAAAAAGTTTCGCCGCTTAGCTGCTGTTATTGTGGATTTATTTTTACTTTTATACCCTGTACCAAAAAAATGGCAGAGGGATGCTTGACGAACTGAATATATACTCTCTAACATTATGTCTATTTATCCTATAAAGCGCCTAATAATTGGTTAAATAAAGTACAGACAAAAAAGTAAGAAGAAGCATTGCTGTTACGTGTTGCATGATAATTTAATTTTTTAAATTATATTTAAAATATAGTGCACGGTCGACACCGCCTGTTCTCATTTTTATAAATTCAAAAAAAATGTTATGTATTTATATTTTTGTTGTACTTACTCCAACCAGGCGCTGGCACAATCAGTCCAGTTATCATCTCCTCGCTCATCACCGGCGGATCTGTGGGCGGCGGGGGGCACACCAGGGAGTCAATCATATCGTCCGTAACACGCATGATGCCAACTAGATCTGGCGGCTCCGTGCGTGAGGAGCTGCGAGAGAGGGAGAGCAAAAAACACAACAATCACAACTTTGCTGTAAGTTTTCAACAAAAAAAGTATGGCAAAAAATTAACATAAATTTGCGGCGATTTGATTTGGCTTTGGTTTTCGCTGGGGGATTATTTGGCTTTTTTTTCTTTGTACCTGGAACTGACCTTTTTGCTATGATGTGCATAATTTGTTTGGCATTTCGACTATAGGGGCAGGCCGTTGGTATTTCGGGCATGGGCTACAGTTGTTTTGGCCTGGCCAAAACGTTTAGCACAAAAGCCAATGCCGGGCATAAAGAGTCGGCTAATTAGGCTATCAAAATGCCAGAGTCTCAGCCGCAGCCAAACGGAACAAGTGCTCCGCCCTCCTCCCCTTTCCGTGTAAAACCAAATCCCAGCCCAACTCTGCCCCCTTCTACTAATTTCTATATACACTAGTTAAACTGGTCAACGTGTTTGTGTTTGTGTTTTTGTTTGTTTTGCGGCTTACAATTTTGTTGTTTTGACTTGAAGCCACGGCAAATTTATTTCTTTTTTCAGCAAAATTTGCAGCTTTTTTGATTTGCTTGGGTTTTGTGTATGCTCCAACTTCTTATTGACCAGAACGAAACAAATTTTGTATATAAAGCCTGTCGAATGTTGACATTTTTTGGACCAAAACTTTGCTGTCTGCGGTGGGCGTGGCTTTTAGACAAGGGTTCTTTTTTCTCATTTTTAGAGGGAGGTTTTGCCACTTGTTTTCTACTTTTTAATTAATAATAGTGGTTTTGGCCTGGCGATAGGCAGCAATTAATGAGTATTCTCTGGCGTATTGGGCTAAAATTGTAGTTGACCGGTTATGGCATTGGCTTTATTTTTAGTCGCATTATTTTTGGCAGCAGATTAAAAAGATATTAAATTTGTAGCTTAGTTTCTAGGCTAAAACTTTGCAACGCAACTTTGAAGGGTTTTAAATAATTCATTGGCTAGTTTTCCTAAGTGAATTGTGTTGGATTTTTGAGCAGGGTGTATGTTTTTAGACAGATATTCTTGTGATATATTCTTTCTAGCAATTTGTAAACAGCGTAAATTTAGTATTTGTGGGAATATTGGCTTGAAATGAAAAAGGTTATTATTTTAAGAAATTAATCATTTGAATTTTACTATAATTTAAATTAATAATTTATGGATTGGGCATAAAACGAGCATGAAATTTATAGTATTTTACCAAAATAGGCACATGCTTATCGCTTTGGTTGGATTTTGTATTTAGCTTAATCCGAAATATTTGTATTTGATTTATAATTTGAATTTCCATTTCAGTTAAATTTATTGCTAAACTATTTCTAGATAAATCGTCTCTCTCTATGCTCTGATTTCTCTATAATTCTCAAATCCCTGCTAACTAAGCGCTATTATTATATTTAATAGCTTACAGCATTGTTATCAAGTTCGTTGCAATTGAGCCATAAAATTGCCCCCGAGCCTTTGCTTACCAATCAGCTGATGTGCCATGCATATGTTATTTGAGAAATTTGCAAATTCCAATTTGAAATTGGATTCTTTGATAATTCTAAACGCATTAGCCGTGGCAGCATGCACAATTGTCGTGTACTGAGGCACGAAAATGCCAATAAATTGTATTGTCAGAGTTAAAACAATGGGAGACAAGCTGCAACTAAAATAGTTAATTAAGCTGTGTATCAGAGCCAAAACAATGCGAACCAAAATGCAAATACTGACAATGGCAAGACGCGTTGGCATTGTCAATAAAGCGGGAGAGAGAGAAAATGGCAAATGGTAAATGGCTGCAGCTCTGTTTGCGGAACGTGCAACAAAAGGTAAACCATACAAATAGTTGGGATGCAAAAAAAAAAAAGATGGTATGGACAGACTTACCGCATCATCATGCTGAGAGATTGCTCCTCCTGCAGCACGCTCTCCAAGTACATCATATCTAGATCGGATACAATCGCGCCATTGATGACCATTATTTCGTCTCCTTTGATAATGCCTGCAATGAGTTATAGTTACATTTACATTTCCACACAGTTATGGTATAGCATAAACTACTCGTATTATGGCCAACACACAATGGAGTCGTCTTCAAAGTCCATCAAACGCAGTGAAATGTAAAAGATGCGCGCTGCCTCTAATGTAATGTTAGTTGCACGGCAGGGGAATGGCGAGGGGAAAAGGGAATAGGGGCAAGGGGGTTTTAGTCAGTGACATCTTTCGGTGTATAGATAAGCGCCATGTCTTTAGCCAGTGATAAAACAATAACAGCAGCATTGTGGCTGCTGCATTGTTCATACGCCACGTTGCCAGTTTAACGTCTTTCGTTGGCATTTGCTATCGTTTGTGCTCTCTCTATGTGTGTGTGCGTTTGTTACAACATTTATTTCGAGCAGAGGCAGCTGCTTGTTTTCTGCTTGCCTTCATTTTTGTTTTGTTGCACGTTATCATTGTTGTTGCAGCTTCAGTTTCTTCTGCTTACTTCAATATAGATATAGGTACATTTGTAAGCATGTGTGTGTGCAGGTTGTTATCTGCCTGTCAGTTCTATATATATTTGTTTGTTTGTATTTTATGCTAGACTTGGGCACACCTTGCAACCTGCTGTTGCTGCACCACCTACGTGCACCATTTTTGCATTTGTTACAAATTTCAAATGGATTTTACTCGCTTCCCCTTTCTCTCTCTCTCTCTCACTCTATCTCTGTCTGTGCTGCAACAAAGATAAAATTCGTTACGTTTGGGTTTACGTTTCGTTACGTTTTGGCTGCAGGATTATTTGGCTTTAGCTTTGGCAGCATATGCATTAGACAAATATCTAGTCGACTTGTATTTATATTGTTTATTCTGTGGTTGCACTTCCTTCCACCATCTTCAACCTCCTCCGCCTGCCCCTCCACCGCCTTCTCATCTTCTTTTGTTGTATTGTTTTTCCTTTGCTTCTTCTTTTTGTGTTCGTTTTGTTTTTTGTCAACAACTTTGTGCTGGGCTCGGAGCAAATTGTTATGCCATGTTTGCCAAATACTTTGCCACGCTTGTTCCTGCCACACTCGAGTATGCGTGCGTGCCACATGCAGCAGCTGCATCATTATTATGGATGGCTTTATAGCTGCCACGGCTGTTGCAAAAAGCGGGCCAAGCAAATACGAGCGTTGCACTTTAAACAGCTTCCACAACATTGATTGCCATTGCCTTCATTAAAGCGATCCCAGAACCCAAGAAATCCGAGACCAGAGACCTGAGACCAACAACAGTCGAAGCCTTCAATTAGCTCAAGAAAAGTGGGCAACCACAGCATTTGCCTGGTCATTTACTCTTGAATTTGCTGTTCAAATTTTGTACACTCGAAAAAAAATTCAGCCTTGACTACTCCAAAATAGAAACAAATTACAGGATCCTGATAAAAATGTAATTTCTATAACAAGAACAAGAGTCAATAAAAAAATGGTGTAAAAAATATAAACCAGTTTTCTTTCTTAATTTTCGATTCAAAGGAACGCAAAATATTAAATTTTAAATTAATAATTTCAAAACATAAAGTATCTTAAGAATAAGAACTGGGTTTTTTTTGTATTCTGATTTTTTGTAGATTTTTTTTATTAAGTCAAAATAAATTAATATAACATTAAACGAAAATTTTCATTGTTTTCAGCGTAAATAATTCTTTCAAGTGCATTTTCATTTGCATTTCGTATTTGCATTTGTTGCTCTTGCATTTGTGGTTGCAATTTGTTTTTGTTTTCGGGGTCCAACCAAAAATGCTCTATGCAGTAATTTGTCTGCTCTGTGGTCTCCAACTTGAAATTCGCCTTTAGCACATGCTAATAGGCATTAAACGGCATTCCACTTCAGATCCAATATGCGACAGCTTTAAGTCCGAGCAAATAGTGAATTTTGTGAGCTTAATTTATGCATACACACGCAATTCCAATCAATTGAACAGATTTGATGTTACGTATACGTAATATTTGTCTGTTGTTCTTGTATAATGTTCTCGTATACTATGCTGAATGTTGCATTGTCCATTTGATTATTTGCGTTGCCTTGTACTATTTGTTTTGCGAGAGACAATATATACCCCAATCGTACTTGCTCAAATGTTATGGATAGTTTTGCTGTGGCTACCAGGCGTATACGTAATGTCGCCATGTCGCTTTTTACGCTTGACTTCAGCTGTGGCTGCTACAAAGTCAATGCTGTTATTACGTACAACAATATTTTTGCAATGTATTTGCTATATGCAGTTGCTTCTGTACAATGTGCTTTCAAAATGGCTTTCTAGTCGAGCTACAACTCTTTGATTACGCATACGACCTGTTGTAATTTCTTTGAATTTCATTTCTCGGTTTGTGTGCTTGCCATAAATTCTCGTTATATGTGCAATTTATTTTTGCAGCACCTTTTTTTATTTAAATTCTGTAGCTGTTGTGAGGTTTCGTATATTTCTTAGAATTTTATGTCTTGCTTTAAGCATTTTGTTGCTTTAATTGAAGCATTTCTGTGACTTGAATAAGACGTGTGGCTCTAGCTACATTTTGCTAATGAATCTGCATAGGTCTGCAATTTGCTAGATTGCTAGAAAAAAGCTAGTCATTAGCAAGTCGAGGACTTTATTTGCTGCTCATTAAATTCAACACGCTGCCACAAAAAAGAAACTAGAAAAAAAGGCAAAAAAAAAAAAAACTTGTCCACTTCTGCATTGTTAACGCAATTTTCAACCACCGAAAAAATTAAATAAAAAGTGCAAAACTCTTAGCAAATTATAAACTCAACGCCAGCAGCATGGCGAACTTTTTCAGCGGGTAGGAGGAGGGAGGAGGAGTAGGAGGAGGGCGCATTGGTCGTTTGGAGGGCATGTCTCAGTTTTTGCAAGGGAATTTCGTGTGCATTGTTTCAGGGACTTTTGATTCGTCGTCGTCATCGTCATCGTCACCGTTGCCACATTCGCACTTAACGTGCTTAATGAGTTTTCCGCTGTGAAATTTCTTCTTTCAGGTTCATCACTTTTGCAAGTGCATTTCTTTTTCTTGCATTGCTGCAACACCTGCCACAAAATGAAGCTGGCAGTTGGCACTGTCAACATCAGGCGACATAATTTAAAGCGCTGCTCTAGTGGCATTTCGACTACAAGCACTTGACTGGTTCCCATTTCCACTTGGCACTTTCCACCCTTCGCTCTCCGCTCTCCACTCTCCGCTCTCCACTCCCCACTATCCACTCTCCACTTTCGACTATATCCACTTTGGCTGCTGCCTGAGGACTGCATGCAAATGCCAACTTAAGTTGATTTTAAGTGATAGAAAAACAACAAGAAGGCGCCGGCACAGACGTGGCAGCAAAACCCTTTAAGGACCCAACATGCAATGGCCCTGTGGCTGCCAGGTGCCCAGAAGTAGAAGTAGAAGCTGCTCATCAGGCAACGTGATCTCTGCTCGGTTACAAGCGTTGACTGTTAAGTTTTCCTCTGCATTTCTTTGTAGACCCTGTACTTTCAAAATGCACAAAAGGGTCTATCAAGTAAGTGGAAATGAAAAATGTAAAGGCGTGATAGACTCCACAAAGAATATATATATTTTTGTTCAGGATATAGACATGCCACGCAGTCTGTCTATCCGTTTGTCTGTCTGTCTGTCTATTGTCGGTTACGTCCGACTGTAGCCCTCCACGTTGTTGAGCTGAATTTTCTTTTTGCATTAGAAGGGAGTAGCAGTAGCTTGCCCCAAGGAGCCACTTGACTCTCGACTCAACTCAACTCGGCTCAACTCGACTCAACTCAACACAACTCGACTCTCTGTGCAACCAAAGTGAGTTTGTTCAAGTTTCAGCTTGTTGTTGTTGTGGGTTTTTTTTTGTTGCGACATAAAAGTGAAAAGCATTTAAATATAAAAGATAGCAAAAGACACGGGCTGCAAGCGCACTTGATAATTTCTTTTGGGCCACATTTGTAACAGAGACGACTCCAGCATGCGCTTGGACATAAATTGTGGATTTAAACAGCTGTGCAAATTCGAGTGTAATTCTCTTCTCCATTTCCTGCTACTTACCATTGTGCATGGCAACACTTTTGTCCTCCACACGACTCACATAGCAGCAGAGCTCGTCCTGGCGTTCCGCATTCTCGATCAATTCCGCCTCCACCGAGAATCCCCACATCTGCTCCAATGTGGTGCGCTGCAACTCCACCTGGTACAGTATTTTCATGCAGACTTCGACAAATTCGTGATTATGTAGCTGCAAGGTGGGTAAAAGTTGCATGCCAAAAATTAGCCACAGTTGGAGTATTTTGCAATAAATTTTTAGTCGAAAATTCACAATTTATTGGATAGCCTCAACCAGAAAAAAAAAACCAAAAGTTTTCGGCACTTTTTTTTTTGGGTGTAGCTGCTCTTTTGACCTGGCAATATTTACAGCTTGTTGTTTGCCTGGGAAAAGTTTTTCGCAAAGTTCACATTTCGCAGTTGAAGTTGAAGGAAGCACTTAGCAATGGTAGCCGAAGGCGGTGCAGGTGCAACTCACAGATGCCTGAGGCTGGGGCAGATGCTTACTTGACAGTTTCAGCTTGAGAAATGGCATTCTTAGACTAATCGCCTGCTAAGTGGCAACATTTGTTAGCGAAATGCAGCAACTACTGCATTTAGGACTTTATTTATAGTACAAAGTATTAGCTGTAGTTATCGGTTGCTGCCCAGACCCTAAAGAAATAAAACACTTTGGCTGGAGTGGATCTAGCGTAATCTCAGCTGGAAAACAGCTAACTAAGTTTGGTATAAGCTGAGTTATTATGGCAATAAATGCATGCAGCTCACGCCCAAGTTTTTATTATGCTTTCAAGTAAAAAACCAGTTTATAAAAGTAAAAGTTTTTGCAAAAATTAATTAACTATTGATAACCATATAATAAATTATTATTTTCGAGGATGTGTGAAACACAATCATCACAGAAATAGAGATGGGAAAACTAATAATGAATTACAAAAATTCAATCAATCTGATTTTAAATAAAGGGTTCATAATTTACAGCTGAAATGCAGCAGACATCTTTTTGTTGCATACCCCAGGGCTGCGATTTCTTGGGAAATCCAAAGTTGTTTAAGTTACAATACAAAATAAGACTAAAGTTTGATAATTTCCCAAGTACTAAACACTTAGTTGTTTAAAGATTTATTTTCAATTGAGCTTTAAGCTCTTTTACGCAGTTCTTAAATTAGCTTAAAGCATTTTTGCGTCAAATAAATGTAGCAGTTACAGCCACAAATCGCATTTAATCCTTTTTGAATTTGTGTTCGCTTTTCCGCTGCCTTAATTGGCCTTAATTTTGCGCAAACAACAAACACGTGCGCAAAGTTCAAAGTTCAATCAAAAGTGCCAGACGCACGCACACACAGACATCTCGATTGTGTGTGTGTGTGTGTGTGTGTGTGTGTGTGTGGGGCATGTCTTACTTACATAATTTTCAATCAGATCATTGCGATGTGGCACAAAGTAATTGTGATCCTCCATGTCACGTCGCTTCTTGACGCGCACAAAGTGCTCCATGGGATTGAGGTTGCGACGGGCGCAGGCGCTGGCAAGGAATTCCTCAACAGACATCGCATCACGTAGATAAACTGTCGAGTAAGCATTGTCGGGCATTGCAACTTTGAAGGTTTTTTCCGGCTCGTCACGTGAATTCATCTGGAAAAAGGCAGAAAATTCGATTGGATAAACAGGCGGAGAGACAGTGGGAAGGAAAGAGAGGCACACATACACGGCTACAATGTCATTAAGATGCTTGTTGTTGTCGTGCACACAGTTATAGATACATACAGACGGAAGTGAAAATTGAAAAATAGCAAAAACACATTTCTACACGAGGAAATGTAATGAAAAACATCAGCAGCAGCAGCAGCAGGCAAACAGCAGGCAGTCAACGGACTCTGACAGCCGGCAGTTTGAAGAAAACTCAGTTAAAATGCTTAACGGCATCATCATCGTCTCTCTGCCAGTGTTGGTTAACACATAGATAGAGATAGAGAGAGAGAGAGGAGTTGTAGTAACGGGTAAACGAATCAGGCGCCCAGCTGCCAGTTGTTGCCTGCTGCAAATTGCATTTGTATTGGCAGCCAACGTCGATGGTTTTGCTGGCTGACTAACTTTGGCTTTCGCCTTACCCCCAGGCATACAGGTGTAATGCACACACATACACCGAGAGACTGAGAGAGAGAAAGACGCTCATGCACACAAGCACTGAGAGAAAAACGAACGTTAAGCTCAAACATATTATATTAATTAATGTATTCTTGACAATTATACTAATACAAATTTTTACAGTATGTCTCTTATGTTGAATTAACATAATAAATTCGGAAGAATTTTTATTGGTGTATTTTTTATATGTGTTGGGATTTAGTACGAATATTTTTTTATAAAACGAATCAATCTTAATTTTTCCGAGTGTAGAAAACATTGGCAAATGTTGACTGTGTGCAGTTTACTACTTGCAAGACAATTGAATTAGTTTGGCAGTTGCAAAACTCTCGCCCGCACCCAATCTCTGGCAAAAAAAACTTGCAACTGGCAACCATGCCACATTTACATGCACATCCGTCAGACTTTGCCACATATGCAGCAGCAGCAGCAGCAACAGCAGGAGCAGCAGGAGCAGCAGCAGTAGCAGCAGCTGCAGGCAGCTGTTGAAAAGGAATCTTTCGTATTGCATAACAATTGGTTTGTCGTCCCTTTACTCGCGACTCATACACACCCAGCACTTGCAGCGAAAAAGTCATTATGCCACAACACACACACACACACACTCACACGCACACTTACTATCTGTGACTGCCCCGAAAATCAATAATAAATATGTAATGCCAGCAGTTTTGGCCTGTCAACTTTATATTCATGATCAGCAGGAAATGAATTCATTTGTGCATCTTCTCTCCGCATGTTTACAGCTTCAACTTGTTCTTTTATTGCATTTCGCTTGTATTTACAACTTGCTCTGGGTGTTTGTTTTCTTTTATTTATGCGACAAACTGAAATTGCAAATTATTACAATAAATAAGCCAGCAAATTGTGGCATGGCTTGCCAGACTCAAAAATACGCTTTGAACTGCCATCAAATAAGCTGAACTATTATTGCACATTTTTATTGCAGTTTTAAATAATTTTTGTGTGTTTTTTATGTATTTTTTTTTTAGTTTTTATCTAGGTTTTTTTTTAGAATTTTTTTAAAATTATAATTAATTTGAGAAAACTCTCTTTTAAAATCTTAAGAGTTTATTCATTGAATTTTTATAAAGTCTGAATCTTTAAGCCTAACCAAATTTTTAACCTTATTTTTTTAGCTTTAATTTTAAGTACAGGGTATCTACTGTTTTAAACATATTAGCTTATGTTTATGTAATTTTTGTTGTCAATAATTGCAAAGCATAAATTTTTGTTGTAGTCGCAAAGTTTTTTGCCGCTAAAGTTGCAGCGCTTTCTGTGACTTTTTGCAACGTTTTCATAAAAGGATTAAGCCACGTTGGCATGTGGCATTTGGCATGTGGCAAGTGGCATGCGGCATGCGGCATGTGGGGTGTGGCATGTTGCTTTTGAGCTATCGATAAGATGAACTTTTGGCTGCTTAATGCCACAACGAGTTGCAAAGTTGCAAGTTAATTTGCAGTTGTCGTCGTCGTCGTGCTCGTTGTTTAATTCAATTGGCAGTTGTTGTGTGTGACGTTTGTTATGTGCTGTGGGCCAATTAAAAGCTACGCGGCAAAAATGGTTTAAAGCCAGCCATTTTCCGCATGAATTTTTCCCACAGCTGGATAATTGCCAGGCGTAAGTCTCTCTGTGTGTGGCTATGTGTGTGTGTGTGGTGTGTGTGAAAGAGTGTGCTATGGACACCTTTAATTTGATTTCATTTCAGTTTCAATTGTAATTTCTGCTGCATTGCAGCTGACATGCCGGCAAAATGAAAAGCCACACACATACACACGCACTCTCTCTCTCACTCTTTTTGCTATCTCTTTCTCTATTACACAGTCAAATACATAAAGCTTTCGGCCTAACTGTAGTTGACTGCACAAATATACATATAGCATAAACCAAATCAAATGCACATTTTTCAAATTCATTGAATTTTGCGCATATCGAGCGAACTCAGAGCCAACCGAGAGTCTCATTTTACGTTACAAAATATTTTGTATTTATGTTATTTGCACTTGTTTTTTGCGAATGCATATTTTTGGCTTCACTGACGACGTCGACGCCGACGCCGACGGCGACTGCAATTGTGCAGCGTTGGCAAATTTAATTGGAAATGAAGTGTGCACGCTGCTGTGCACCGACTGCATTCGCATTCGTGTGTGTATCGAGTGCAGTTCACAAGATTATTTTGCCAATAATCGAAACAAATTGAATTTATGAAATGAATTTCATTATAAATACGGGCGCCGACAAAAATTGCCAACTCTAATTGAAGTTTATCAAATAAAACAGCTGCAAACACATAACGACTCTGCACATGAATAATACATGAACAAAACAAATACATAACGAAACAGCAGATTTATCTTATTAAAAATAGAAAATCTTAATTAAATTTTAGCCATTAGCTGCACTCATAAAGGACTGTCAAAGCGTTAAGCATAGATTTGTGCAAATCTGTCATCAAATGTGTTTGAATATTTAAGAGATTACAGATGATGCCTGTATTAAAAAGGACATATTAATATTGTATAAACCAAAAATGTGCTTAACAATTGGCTAAAGATATAACAGGAATATTTAATGTATATTTTATGCAAGTAATATTAATTAATTATAAACTAAAAAAGCATTCGCGTTGCACTGTTCAGCATATTCTATGTATGAATTTATTTAAGTTTACCTATCTTCATAAAATTTCATATATTATGCAGTTTTTATTTTTCTTAAAGTGAATTAAATTGTATTTTACCATTTCAAGATTGCCTTTTTCCTTAAGTACTCTTGACTGTTGTTAGCTTGTTAACTTAAATATTGATTCCTCATTTTATGCAATTTCTTTTAAACGCTCAATACCACACAATAAAAAGACTTAAAGTTATGTATAAGCTTTCAATTTAATATGCTCTAATCCCACATTGCGTATGCGTAATGTTCGTACTGTTAGCAAAACTCGAATTTATCACTATGATTTTTGGCATTTGAATCAATATCAAATATGCTCAGTTTGTTTATTGACTGATTGTTGCGATTGATTGATTGATAGACGGCAAATAGAAATTTGCAATTGCTTTTAGTACACATGCTGTACATTGAATCAGGACATTTATTAAAGCACTGCATTAAATTTGCTTTATGCAAATATTTTGACAACTTGAGATTAGTTTTTTTTGGGTGCTACGCTGAGGCCATTTGCCTAATGGCTTCTGTGGAATCTGTTTGTACAACAAACATATTTGCGGCTTCATAAATTTGGTTGGCTTTTTGTAATTCTTGATGGCCATTAAATGCAAATTATAAAAAAAATGGAAAGAAAAGAAACTACATTAAGGAGGCGCTGGAGAAACTTCGCTGGCGACACATTTGGTTTGTCCAGCTGCGCATTAGCGCTCAATTTGGCTTTTAATGCCGTTTCCGCTGCCTTAAATAAGAATTCAATTATGCAGACACAACCAAACGCACGGGCAGACCACATTGAGCTATAAAAAGTGTAGCACGCAGCAGTTACGTCATAAAAGCGTTTTAAAATTGATATAATTTTATTACTCATACGACCCGTGAGCCTCAAATCAAACGAAGATACGTACGCTTGTATGTATATATTGTAGTATGTGCTGGCAGCAACTGACACTCACCTGCATGGAACGACGACTGGAGCCGCTGTTGGAGCGAGATAACATCGGAGGTCGTCGCTTTGTGGCCCCACGTCCAGCCAACAGATTATTGAGCAACGATGGCGAGCGGGCACAGATGAAGGCATGGAACGAGGAGACCGTAAAAACTCCCAGCTTGTTTAAAGTGTTCTTTGTGGGACGTGACACATGTGTCAGCAGCGACTGCAAAAGATAAATATATATTATATGTATATACGAGTATATGGTATAACGTGAGATATAAGTTTAAGATAATCATTAAAGTGCCATCAATTTATTTATCAGCAACAATTTATCATGGCGATGAGTTGAAAACTTGCGCAGAAATTTATCAGGCTACAACAGTTGAGTTTACATTGCTACTATGCTATATTTAAAGAAAGTATTCCGACCCTGTACTTTAAAACAGTTCAAAAATTTCTATTTAGTTAGGAAGATATTCATAAATACGAATTGAAATTGTCGTTTATGAAATTCCTGTTTGAGGTTGATTGAGTTCAAATATGCCCAGTTTTAACTATGATAGATTGCTCAGTGTAGCATTTACAGTTTTTTCAATAAAAGAATTTTACAATATTTTATAAAACTGCAGAGCCAGAGCAAAAGCTAAACATCAGCAGTTCGAGTGCTTTTCACTGCTAGCATGAATAAAGTTATTTTGAAATTATGTCAGTTATATTGCTGCTCGTTTAACCAGAAACCATTTACAGATATTTTCACAAAAGTAATATAAAGTTTTTTATTAAAGTCATATAGTTAAATTAAGCATGACGAAGGCAGAGAAGCGGAACGCATAAAAGGCAAATAGTTTCACGCAGAGTGCAAGTTGATGATTAATTTTGGTCATTTCGACTGATATGACATAATTAATATCTGCCATACTATACACACACAACACACACATACACCCCCGCAAAGTGTGTGTTTGTTTGTGTGTGTTTCTATGGGTTTCTGTGTGCGTGCTTGACTTGTAAGTGTGCTGTGCAAATAGCCAACGGTGCATGCACTTTGCTCGTGTAGTAAGTGCTGCTGCTGCTGAAGTTGTTTGAGTTTTGCGGTTATTAATAATAAATGTGGTTGCGCTTTATGTGAGTTGCAAGTTGAAAATGCCCCCCTCCTGCGCTACCCTCTCCACCGTTCGTAAAAAGCGCAATTAACTTGCAACCCTTTTCGTCACCCGGGTGAAAATCTTTTTAATGTTGTGTAAAGTTCGTGTTGCTCGACTTGCTCAACATCTTGTATATCTTCTATAGCTTCATGGCAACCGAAGTTGTTGTAGTTGTTGCTAGTGTCAGAGTTATATTTAAGTTCTGACGTTTGGGCTTGAAGCTACGGTACGCCTTTTGACCCTTTAAGCTGCAGCTCATTTAAGGCGCTTAAATTGTGTTATGGAGATTAATGTAACACGTCTTGAATTTTCCGAAAATCTCACTCTAAGTTCGAAGTTCAACTTGGCCTTCATTGTGTAAATAAAGTAGGTAAAAGCAATTACAGCCATGTTGTCTGTACCCCAAAAAGGTCTATAGGGGCAGGCAGGCAGGCACAGTTGTCTTTTAATCGGCGTCTGGTTTTGATGCCTCTTACCAGTCGTTCGAGTGTCTCGTGTTTTTAATCCCTTTGTATTGGGGTTTTTAATCAATCTTAACCGTAGCATTGTGTGAACTTTAAGCAGCTTATGAACAACACAAACACAAGACTTGTTTTTGATTAAATTCTGGCAGTGGGGTATATATGTTTATACAGCTTAGGATTAGGCAGTAGCTGACTATAATATAGTTTATTTTATATTTCTAACGATATTAATTAATTTTGAGAGTGCATATCGAATAATTGCGTAATTCAATGGCATTTGCAGCTGTTTTTAAATTTATAAGAACTAAATTTTACTGCAGGTAATGAAAGATTACTGTAGGCAATATTATATGTATTTTTATGCTTGCTAAATTTGTGTTTTTCTTTAACCTCATAACTTCAAGTTGAAGTCCTGCCCTCAGAAGTAGGCAGCACTTAATGCAAAGTCAAGCCCTTGAAAGCAGGCAACACTTTTTGCTTGCTTCTCTTGGCTTATCTAACTTTTCTAACCTGCTATGCATATAGAAATTTAATGTCATTTGAAGTTCTTTAAGTAGCATTAAACTCGCTCAAGCCATATTTATATTGCAACCTGTAGCCAGGGTCACGCACTTTATCAACTCTCGGCAGCACACAGCGCACAGAGCTCAGCAAAGTAATTCAAATTGACGCAATCTAAGGCCACGTAATACGAGCGCTTTCCTGTAGCTTTGCCGTATGGCTGGAAACAAATTGCAGCAATTGCATGGAGCTTGGCAATTGGGGGGAGAGGGGTGTGAACTTACCTTTGGATTGGGCAGCTCACCGCTTTGCAGTGAGGCCATATAGCAGCGTAGTCGAAATTGTTCGCAATGCAAACGCTCCAGGTTCTCCTCCCATTGCAGTATTTGCGTCTGTATCTGATGGCGTGTCTCCTGATCGGTGACAACTGATTGCTGCAGCTCAGCCATGTGCTTCAGCTTGTGATCCTGCAAATGAATAACACAAAAAACACAACGACAACAGACGTTAGATGAGACAAATACATGAGAGAGCGAGTGTGTGTGTGTGTGTGTGTGTGTGTGTGTGGCATGCGACATCATGACACTCGTGACGGGTTATGAAAGCATCTCTGGCATGGCATGGCATCATTAGCATTTCATGGCAGCAACTATGGCTGCTGCTGCGGTGGCTGCCATTTGACGAAAATACATAAATCACGCGTCATGTGCAGCAGCATTTTTCGTTGCTGCAATTCAAATATCTCGTAGCCTCGCCTCTTCCCCTTTTCCCCTGACCTATAGCTACTCCTGAAGTGCGTTGGCAATGCACCAACTTTGACACACACACACACACACATAAACTTTGCCATCGTTAGCCACATACACACACCACACACACACTTATACGTGTTACACACATGTATGCAACACATGCCCCTGTTTTCATTACAAATAACGTTTGACTTCCGCCGCAGCGCGCCCCAGCAGCAGTACACGCAAAAAAAGAAATCTACAAAAATTCATACTTCGAGTAAAATTTGTTGAGGATAAATTGAAACCCCAATTTAATTGGGAATTGCTAAATTTGTGAAGAAAAACGGATGGAGACGATAGAGTGTGATTTAAGTAAGTTTGTGATAGCTTTTAATTCAATGCGATTTGAAATAAAGTCTTTAGTTTTATATGAAACGTTTTTGTTTCAAGTTCAAAATATTTGCATTTTGATTTTAATTAATATTTAAAACATTTTTGTATTTTAAGAACAAGGTGAAGAATCTTTGTAATAGCTTAAGAACGTTCTGTAGTTGTGTCAACATTATCTGTTTAAAAAAAAAATGGTTTGTTTTAAACTTTATTCAACATTTCAACATTTTTTGATTTTTTGATATGAAGTAAGCTTCATCCTAAGAATTAAAGATATTAGAAAAAAACAGGAACGAAATGATAAAAATTTGATAGTCACCTCTAAACATAGGTTGTTTTTTAAGTGTAGCAGTAAGGGGTCCCCAGAATACGCTTCCTAGTTTTTCAGTCAGTTTTCCCCTGCACTGCTCTTTGCCTTTTTTCCAACCACCCTTTACTTCTTGCCCTTTACCCCTTGCTGTTGCTGTCAATGCAATTCCACTTTCACGTGCATTTATACACGCTTGCATAGATTTCATGGAGCACGTGATTGTTTCATTTTGGTTGCTAGACTTTTTCGCTCTTGTTAGAGTTGTTGTTGTTGTTGGTGCTGTTGTTGCTGTTGTTGCTGCCATTGCATTCAGCTTCGTGTAAGCTGACAATTATTTGCAGATGCAGCTACCGCTGCCATTGCAGTGGCGGATGCAGTGGGCGTTGCCGTGGCAACATCAACCTGAATGGGCACTTTCGATGTTCGACATTTTAATGAATGTGTACACATAAACAGCAGCAGCAACAGAGCACACACACATACACACGCACATACACAGGTGTGTGTACATATGTAAATGTATTTGTTAGCAGCTTATACACAGGTGTCTGTCTGTCTGTTTGTCTGCGAGTGTGCCAGCTTATGTGTTGTTGAGCTCGGCATTGTTTATTTTACGTGAAATAAATCATATTTGGTGTATTTTACTTCTGCACCCTCTTGAAAAAGCAATGCACACGCTGGCGTATACGTAATGCGTATGCTTAATATAACAATCGCCTGCCACATATTTGAATTTGATTGTATTTGTTATAAGAATAATGCCCAGACAAAAGGCATTATGCACCATGCATTCCTATCAATCTGTAGAAAGGTAAGCCTTAATTTTCAACTGATTTAATAAACTAGTTCGTGAGAAGGGAATTTCTTAAGGTACAGGCAGGAGAATTGAGAATAATCTAATTAGCTAAACGCAGGCATCGGAATAAGTAGAAGGCCATATTTATTGGATTTTAATCTTAATCTATTTAATTAGTTGATAACGTTCTCAACGAGTGTTTACTGGCGAGAAGTTCAAATCTGATGTTTAATAGCGAGTAGTCAAATTCAAACCCAATAAATAGAACAGTAAATTATGGGTAACGAGTGGTTAACAACGAGCAACTGATAACTAGTTATAGATTATGAGTTAAACGTTAAATTTAACGAGTTTCAAAAGTTTTCAACTTGATTCATCACAATTAACGAAATAACCGTTTGCTCATTTTGCTAATCATCATACATAGGTCAAACATTATGACGATAAGTGCCATAATCAAGCTAACATAAACTTTGAATTCAGCTTAGAAATACGTATCTAAATCTTTTGGCCACACTTTTAATGCCAATTAAATGAACTACTTGGAATTGGAGTAATTTTGGTAACTCTTAGCAGGATTTTATGTCTAAGCAAATGAACACTTGACTTCTCAATTAAATGCAATAAACTTTGGGGCAAAATGCGGATGGCAGAAAACTTTTGACTCGGCAATATTTATGGGTGCAAGTAGCAATAACAGGCAAAAGAGCAGCAGCAGTAAACGGAGTAGGAAAAGCAATTTTGTTACTTAATGAGCTCATCTGCTCATCTGCTGCCTGACGATTGTCATTGTTAATTTAATGAGCAGTGAGTAGCATAAGCAGGCTTAGCATTTAACGAGTGTATTTAATGTGCTTGCAATTTACTCATTTCAAAACAAACAAGGACTTGCAACAGGCTCAGGCGTATCCTGGGGCAACTTCAATTTCAGCACAATTGCAAGCAGGCTAAAGAGAGTCGAGTCTAGTCGAGTAGTTGGCATAATTAATAAAGCAGCTTGCCACATTTTGTGGCAACATTTTGGCAAGTGAATTTCGTAATTAACTAAGACATGTTTGATGGAGGTCGGCAGCTGTGGCAAATGTCTTGCGAAAATAATATGCGAGTCATAAACACAACGTGACAATGGCCTCTACACTGAGGAAAAAGGTGATCTAAAATTCTTCAATTCTACCTTAAATATACGCAAATTTATAAAGGGAATGAAACACTAAAATCCTTTTAATAATATTTTTAATTTTTCACTTTATTTTATTGCATTCGCTTTACTTGAATTAAAAATTGTAAGATTAAAATTCAGCTAATGTTTGAAATGTAGTTTCTAGAAATTCTTGATCTTTTCTCGCTGTGTATGTTTCTCTCGCGCTTTTCATGCAACCTCTCGCTCCTGCCTCTCTCGCTTTTCCTCTGCACACACATTAATCGTGTGTTGTTTTGTTTGTTGTCTGTCACGTTGTGCACTTCATGCTTTAATGGCAATGTTAATTGTCGTGTAATTGCATGCAATTGCAATGTGCTTTGCGTGCTACTTTTGTTTGCTATCGATTGTTATCGATAGCGTAGCTGTCAAACGCCATGTTGTTTTGCTGCAAAGCCTTTGTATGCTATACGCTCTTCATTTCGACTGTCAACTCAATGCTGCACTTAAAAGCAATTTTATTATTGCTACTACGATAAGTTGTTGTGGTTGATGTTGATGTTGCCCCTGATGTTATTGTTGTTACTGGTTGCTGTGGTTTGTCCTGTTGCTTTTTCTGTATGTGTGTGTGGCTGTGTGTGTGCGCTGCTGTCTGTTGCGCTTTCATTAAGCGCTACTCGTGTATGGCTCCCCATGCGCACATTTGTAAAGTTTCGCAATGGCAAAGGGAGCGAGAAAGGCAAAGGCAAAGGCAATGGCAAAGGCTCAAGTAGGCAAACTCTAGACTCAACTAGTGCTAGTTGCAAGTCCTGTCGCTTGTCCTGTCTCTGGCATTGCCATTGCCGTTTGCTTGTTGTGTCGCCCATTGTCGTACTGTCATTTCCGCTTCCTCAGTTTGGCTGAGTTGAGTTTGAGTTCAGTTCAGTTGAGCTGGAGTTTGAGTTTGAGTTTCAGTTTGAGCTGGAGCTGGAGAGTTCAGTTCATGGTGCGTTGGCTGTGATATATGTTTACCCGAGAGCACAATTAAAAAATACATTTTGCCATTGTTGTCATCGTCATCGTCATCGTCAGCGTCGTCAGCGACGTCAGCGTCAGCGTCGCATGACAAGCCAAAGATGCCGCAAATAGCAAAACCACAGCAACCGCAAAAACCATAACAACAACTTCAACTACAATAATAATAATAACAACAACAACGCAAGCACAACAATTATAAAAACCACAGAGCAACAAGCGTACACGCAGAGAAATAAAGCGCACGTTGCTGTACAAAATAAAGATTCTAAATAAATCTTGATTTTTGCTGGAACTGAAGTAGAAATCGGAATATGTTCATGAATAAATGCAGATTAATTAAATAATAAGTAGGAAAGTTTTAAATAATTAATTTGTTTGGACATCGGAAAGCTCATGATTCAATTATGAGAACTCTTGATTTTTCTCTCAGTGTAGGCAACAACAATGAAACTGAAATAATAATAACGCTTCCAGGCAAAAAGCACTTCTCATGACTCGTGACTGAGATATCAGTTTTGTTTGCTGCTAATGGCCTCAGTGCCCCCAACTTCTGCTCCCTCCCTCTCCCTCTTCCCACTCATCTTCGATAAGTCAACTTTGAGAACTCGAGTAAGACAATAACGATCAATTAATACAGCGCAAACTTATGCTAGTAGTTGTAGCTACCTTATCGAGTGTCATACGTAGCACAAGTCGTATGCGCAATGTCAAAATTTTATATGAACTGCATCGAGCTGACCACAGGGCACAGACTTTTGACTTTGTGTGCATTAAATGCCTGCTCCATGGCACTTACAAAAAGTCAAATGTGACGCAGGCCGACCAACCGCAAAAGTGGGAAGTGGGCAGCGGAAATGGGGTGGGGCAGGGTGAGGGTGGGGGAAGTGGGTGCACTGCAAATGTCAACAAAAGGCATGCAATTTGTGTGTGATTTACGTGTGTGTGTGCACATGTCCTGCATAAATGCTGACCACAAAATGATGGCACATTATATAACGCATATGTGTGTGTGTGTGTGTGGGCGAGTGGGCAAATGGGCGTGACACTGGCAGAGGTCAGCGGCAGGTTATGCGTGAAACGATCTAAGCCTAAAACCCAAAGCTAGCGCCTGTTTGTGTTTGTGGTGTGCGTTTGTGGCGTGTGTGTGTGTATGTGTGCAGTGTGCCAGCCATTTTCTTTTTGCCTTCCTGACTCTGGCTGTTGACAATTGAATTGAATTCGGCAGCAGCCACGCCCACATGCCAGAAACGCATAAAGCATATTTCTGCATGCAAAAACCAAAAATCCCCAAAAAAACAGTACCCCAAAAGCGCTCACTGCAGTCACTTCGATGCAGTGAGTGGTGTAGCGGGGTGGCGGGGGAAAGAGTCAGGTGGCAACACCTCGGCAGTGTGTCAGGCTTCAGCTGCTGGTTGCCATAGCATATGCCTGGGCCATTTCCTGTGCAACTTGCCTGCAAAAGTTGCAAAAATATTCGCACGTTTGCTTCAAAACAAAAGCCAACAGCAGGACGTCTAATAGGGTGCTTCAGGGTATGGCCAAGGGGGTAGTGATGCGCAGGGGGAGAGCAGGGGCTGGCAATGGCACTGGGGTCAGCTGGCAACATGTGTACGTGCTTTATGACGTTAGCAGCTACACATACACACACACATAATATTTGCCATAAATTCTTGCTATATTTTGAGCACAATTTTAGTTTTTTTCATTTTATACTCTATACCCATTTAAAATTGGTAAAAACAGGTTATAAAACCTTGGAAGAATGTATGTAGCAAGAAGAGAGAGGCGTGACAAAGCATGCTACAGACAAAAAAGTAAGAAGAATCCTTGCTTCGTTTGATATTTTTTAAAATTCTATATAAAATATAGGGTACGGGGTATTCTACAGTCGAGCGCGTGCGACCGATCAGCTCCGCCCATTCCGTTTTAGTATTAGTTTATGAAATGCTTTTTAAATATATATATATATATGTGCGTTTGTAGGTGTTGCTCTGTCTATAGTTTTGGCCTGGCTAGTTAAAGTTGCACTTGGCAACCTCACAAAATCGACGCAGTACATTTTACGGTAATTATAAACTTTATGCTTTCATTACGAAAATTTGGTTGGAAAAAGTGGGCGAAAGTTGCTTGTTTGGTTTATTGTTTCGTTCAGAAACTTTTTTGCTGCTGCTTGGACAGTGGAAATACCAGCGAAAATACCAACTTATCGCATATATTCATGTGGCTTTAAGTTGGCAAACTTGGCTAAAAGAAAATCCATGCACTAATTAACCAAACATTCTCAACTTAACTAAATATGCATTTCATTATGTGCTTTTTTCACTATTCACGCTCAGCCACCATTTTCTCACCATATTTTCCCAGAGAATTTTCTTTTTTTTGTGGCTGTGTTGGTTTTTATGGCTGTGTCTGTGTAAGTAATATTTTATGCTGCAAATGTGCATTTAAGCATGAGCAAATTTAAGCTGAAATTCGAGCTTAATTTTGGAGCAAATTAATTAAGAGCTTTGCCGCAGTTTTGCAGCAACTTAATACTGGCATATAAATTACTTGGTGCTACAATACTGGCTGGCAAAATATATGTACTACTTAGTATATCGCAGTCAAGACTGCTTATGCAAGAGTTTGAGCTGCGCATTATACAGAGAATTTAAATTATTCAGAAATATGCTGCAACTCTCATTAGCAGTAAATTGCAATTATACTTTTGCTTTATGCTAACAAATGAAAAATATTTGCAAATAAATACTACGAAATTCCCTTTGCAGTAAACTGCGTAGTATGCTTGCTGTTAGGTCACTCGCTGCTCGTCGTTAGATGGCGCCAGCTGCAGCAAAAATGCCAGCTGAATTTGAATAACTTTCAGTTGCTGTTATAACTAACGTTAACTGTATAAATTAGAAAAGCTTTTTTTTAACTATGGCAAAACGCAATTTATGCAAATTTTTGACAAATTTGTCTGGATTCGATTAAACTGGCAAAATGCCATTTATAATAAATATACTCGCAGCTATTGACAGGGGAGTTGAAAACATTTATTAAGCGCTCAATTGAATGACATAAATTGCGTTAAACAATTAAGCGACTAAACGATGAATGAAACGTTTAATTAGCCCAATTATACAGAGATATCAATGCAATAATAAAACAGGAAAAAATAGCAAGAGAAAACAAAAAATGTATGCGTATAAAAATAAAGCTGCAAATGAAATGCATATGAAAAATTTAATAAAGTCAAAGAGGCGAACAAATTTAAAAAGCAGCAGGCAGTCGACCAACTATGAGAGTTGCTGGATAGTGAGCAGAGCAGAGCGGCAGGCAGGGACCAGCAACTGCTATTGAGCTGAAATGACAGCCGCCATTGCAAATTGAAAGCAGCAGGCAAGTGAGCCTTGTTTAGACTGAGCGCCATGGCAATTGCACACGAGCCATGATGCAGCCACTGGGAATAAAAACAGTGCAGTAATGGAGGGGCAACCGGAATGCGTGGCAGATCAGTCAAACTGCAAAACACCCTGTATAAATAAAATGATCAAAAATACCATCAAGGCGAGATCAAATCGGATAGTCTTCCTGATCAGAAATATATAGCATACTTTGTGGGGTCTAGCGCGCCGTCCTCTGTCTGTTACATACATTCTCCCAAAGTAATTAACCCTGTTTTTAACCATTTTCAATGGGTATAGGGTATAAAAACTGAGGTGTATGTAAGAGAGAGAGCTGGTGGGCGGGGCAGAGGCAGCGAGGGCAGCTGTAGAAATCGTAATTAGAGCGTAAAAACCAGAGCGTACGAAAAACCAAATGCGCTCGGGCAGCTACAGCTACTACTATATTTTTTTAACTGTATGCCTGGCATTGTGTATGTGTGTGTGTGCATGTGTATGTGTGTATGCAAGTGCTTTATGCGCAAAGAAAAATAGATAGCTGGCGAAAAACTAGAAAAGCTAAAGCAAACGAAGCGAAGTGCTGTGTCCCCCACTGACACATATATGATTATTTCCGAAAGGTGACAGCTATAAAAAGGGGCAGGCAAACAGTGCTCCGACCAGTGGGCGGGGCACAACACAAACACACACACAGCAAGTAGAAGTAAAAGACAAAGAGTAGTAGTAGTAGACAACACTGTTGCTCTTTTCACGCCCAGCCACGCCTCTGCAAACAGCCATAAAAAAGCAACACCTTTTTTAATGTTGGTTGTTTTTTTTTTACTTATTTTTTTAATTTTATTCAGTGCGACAGCATTACGTTTTCTTAGTTCTTTATGACTTGGGTGGGGAGGTTTTCCTTTGTTTAACCTGCGGCACTTTAATATTTGCAGCTTCTGCTTTATGTCTTCATTTACTTGCTGGGCACACAAAATTAATTAACAAACAAATGCAAATGCAAAACGAATCCAAATTAATGCAAATGCAAATGCAAATGGCAATTGCAATTGCATTTTGTGACCACACTCCTTCAGCAGCTCATTTAATTAATATTCATGCGGCTAAAAGTTTTTGGCCAGGCATAAAAATACCAGAGCAGTGCTGTAGGTCGTGGTGGGCGTGGCACTTGAAAACTAAACCAGCTGAGCTCTCAAGTGGGCTCTTGCGACAGACTCGTGGACAGTCAACAGTAGTATGGCAAAACAAAGCCAAACTGTTTTCAAAAGTTTTTATTTTTTGGTGTGGAAAAACGCTGCGTTCAAGGAAGTAATTATGGTTGATCCAAAGGGACAGATTTCCAACATCTAAAAAAACGCAAAAAACAACTGACAAGCAGCAGAAGAAAATGAGAAAGAAAACAACAAAAAAATGAACCAAGATATTGCCAAGGTTCATAACATCAAACTTCAACTTCAACGTGTAAATGAGAAAAACTAAATTAGAAAAGCAACGAGCTGGCGAAACTCCGACAGAGACGAATGAATGAACCAAAGTCAACGGATGCCTGTCACAGCCTGGATAGACAGACAGACGGACGCCCAGCTGCTGGACAGACAATATAATTGTCTTTAGGAGTTGCGCTAACCATAACAAAAGCAACATCAACAACAACAGCAACATCAACAGCGACTACAACAAACCCAATCAGTAGCTGGGCCAGCGTAAAGTGAGGGAAATTATAAGAAAAACAACAGCCATGACCTACAGATACCAGCTTTAATGGGGTATATGCAACTAGCAGTAGGCCAAAAGATGTAAATTTATCATTTTATCCGAGATCTGTGCATAAATAAAACCAGGTTTATTTAAAAAAATTTTTGAAAAAAAAATTTCGAAAAATATTTTAAGCTTGAAACTTTGAAAAGAATTCCACAATTTTAAATAAAGTTTATTTATTGTAATCAATAAACTGAAATAAGTTTGGCATCGCCGTCAATAGTCTTAAAAAGTCTATAGATCTGCTATGGAAGTATTATTATTAAAAAAGTCGAATATTTATAAAATTTCGGCTTAAAAACTTTGCCGCTTCAAATGCTCAATATTTCAATAGCAGGTTTACGGCATATGCCGAAATAAAAACAAACCTTGTGGTCGAAGAAAAAATGCAGAAATTTGTATGGTCGCTGCACTGCAAATGACATGATGCAAAAAATAAATAAACATACAAAAAGTGTTGTATGCAATGCTGCAGCTGTGGTGTCACATGCCTCTTCCCCCGTGCTATTCAGCATGCAACAACCCTGGCAGGTCAACCCTTTTCCATCAGTTTATGCTGCCATTTATTGTGTGGCAAGTGCAGTTTCTTGTACTCTCCAACGGCTTTGCCAGAGCGCTGTACTTTGTTTTTTGCTATTTTTTGTTTTTTTTTTTTTTTTCAATTTTGGACGCTCAATTTTGCTCGACTTAAGGAGAGTATGCTGGTTACGGCTGCTGCTGCGATTGGCCACAAAGTTGTGCAAACAAATTGCACTGCAGTCGAGTGTGTAGAGGCAAAGAACAAATGTTGTGGCTGAAGCCGCGACGCGAAATTGATGGGGAATTGATTTGAAAGCAAATACATAAATGGAACAGAGCCACCAGCGCCACCAGAGCCACCAGAGCCACCAGAAGCATCATCGGCAGCCATAGAATAAGCATCAAGAGGCATCAAGCATCTGGAGGAGGCAGCAGCCATAGCATCTCAAAAGCAGGCAGCATTCGCATAAATCATGGCGCGGCAACTCCACTGAGAAATTGGCTAGAAATTGCGCTTGTGGCATCGTTTGACTATTGCGAAATCGAGAAATTGAGAAATTGCCAAATTGTTAGTGCGGCATGGGGCACGGCTTAAATTGCCAGTGGGTGTAGCAATGCGTTTGTTGTGTCTTTCAAAGATATAAATGCAAAAAAACTCAACCAACCAAAAAAATCGAAAAAAAAAAACAACTTTGCAAGTTGAGAAATCATCGCGAATTGATGTGTTCGTTCAATTTGGCTTTGTTGTTTGATTACTTGAACGAATGATTAGGTGCCGAAACATACAAAATCCTGTTCTGAATATCAATGATGTGCCCCGTACCTCCAGTATCCCATGTTCTTTCCGATTGCTCTAAACAGTTTGCTGCCAAGTGGCAAAAAAAAAAAACTGGCTGCCAGCTCAAATTGAATGAACACGAGTAGCTTTAAGATAATTTTATTGATTGATTTAATGGTTTTGCTTGGATTTTTATTTTTTATTCCTGTTGGTTGATCTTTCAGATTGCGAAGCATTGAAAGTTTATAGCGCTGTTTTTTGTGAGCAGTTCACATATTTTTTGGGTGAAGTTAACCCATTAATAGCCATCAGCTGCCTCTAAATACAGCTGATAAAAACTAAATGTCTTTGGTTCTGTGTTTTATGGCCTTTTTTCTATAGATTTCTTAACTAAAAACCTACCCAGCAAATGTTTTTATAAGCTTCTATTGAAAATGCATATTTTGCAGAATTTTTCTAATGATAAAAGTAAATAAAAGTTTTTTAATGTTTCAATTCATACGCTAAAAGTTACTGCATTTTTACGAACTACGTAGTTTTATTTTAAATGCTTTTTATTTTTTTTCTTGTTATTTTTAAAAACTATTTTTCATGCAGGGAGAAATTATGTAATTTCATTTGAATATTTTGTGGAGTTTTTGCTTATCAATTTTTCCACTCTATCAATTGTTAAATTGTGTTTGTAATGGGTTAAGCTGTAGCTATTTTGGCGTTTAGTATGCTAAAAGCATCCGCTGAGTTCATAAATCAACACATTTGCATTTCGCGCTGCTGAGTTTTGCTTTTTTCTATGGATTTCAGCATTTCGTTTATCCTTTTCACTTTTTGCATATCATTTTGTTAATATGGCTGTAGCTTATATGGTTCGCAGACTCGACAAACAGCTTTGGCTGCAGCTATCACAACACACATACATATACACTTTAGACTTTAGAAATACTCAGCACTTGAATTTATGCTGAAGCAGCTCAACAATTTCCTTTAAGCCAGAAAGCGCCTCGACAACAATTCAACTCAATATCCTTGCAGCGCATATCCTGCTTAGACATGCTCGACATAATCGCCAACAAATACTTTCACACGTCAGGTATGTGTGTGAGTGTGTGAGAGGGGTGAGGGGTGTTTAAGTTTAGTAAAACGTTAGCATTCACTTACGGATTCAATGGCCTTCTCCAGGCGAAAGATCTCCTCCTGCAGCAGATGCAGTGTGCCCGTTTTGCCGCGATGACGTGCAAATGCAGCGGCACAGGCGCTGTGTATGCTGTTCACCCAGTTCTCCAGCTCCACCTATAGAGATAGAGATAGTAAAATCGTTAGTAAAAGAGAGAGAGAGACAGAGAGAGTGACATTGAGAGCAAGAGCAAGCGAGAGAGAGAGCGAGCTAGTTGGCTTTTTGCAGCTGTAACAAATTGCAGAGCCAAATGCACCGCAAGCAATTTGATGTTGCTCCCCAGCGCCAAATGTCGAAGTCGTTTGTTGATGTACACAGCGAGAAATAAGCAGGAATTTCACTTTACATTTTAAGCTTAATATCTCACTAAGAGCCAAAATGGTAAGGTTATGAAGCAGTTATGTATATGAAGCACTAGAAAATTCGAGTTGCAAGTTTATGCAGAACTAAAAATGAAAAAACAGCTAGACTTAAAATTATGCAGATGGGTTCGTTGATGATTACAGTCTGGTTCATAACCAGAGCTTTAGAACTTATAATACTATACAGATAATTTAACATTTTTCAATTCTAAACATAAAAATTTAAGTTGGTTATTATTTGCATAAATTAAATATTCAAAACAAGTTTTATTTAAGTTTTTTCTGAGGGATTTATATAACGCAAAATGTGCAATTAGCTTATAAATTTTTTTAAAAGATACACTTCAAGTAACGCCTTTATTTCTCTCTGTATAGCTGCTGTTGTTACTGTTATTGCTGCTGTTGCTGCTTGACTATCAGTTATGCAAATTTAATGACAAATCACTAAGGTGGCCAGGCTGAAATACTGTCAGCGTGCCGACTTTGAGGCCAGATGAATGAGCACCGTATGCCTTTGAGACATGTAACAGTTTAGGCACAAGGACCTACAGCCCAGTTACAACTACCTCCCGTCCCTCCCTTTCCTAGCTCCCCTCTATCATGCAACTAGCTGGCGTTCAAGGCAATCTGCCAGCTGTACGCCTTATGCCATCTCAATCGCACTTTAAGCCAGAGCGATTTGCATTTGAGCCATTTGTGGGGCTGCATCAGTTAACGCCTGCAAGTCTTAAGCTGTCAGTGTATGCGTGCCTGCGTATGCGTGTGTGTGTGTGTGCGTGTGTGTATGTTGTGTGTGTGTGAGTATGGCACACATTTTGCATGGCGATTACCAGAAGGTCTGTTGAAAGCCCGCGAGCGCTGAACTCGACACCGCAACACGCACAGCTCAAGCGTGAGGAAAGTGGAAGCTGCTCTGAGATACACATACGCATACACTCAGAGAAACAAAGCCAGAAACCATTTGGAATTTCCAAGAGAAATTCCATCTACAGAATTCTAATACATTTCTTACTTGATATTTTATTATATTGAGAATAAACTCGATTGATTAAAGAAAAATTAGTATGGATTTCAAAACAAAAAATTCTAGATAACATAAGAAACCTTGAATAAAGTACTTTTCTAATCAGTTTAAATAAATCAAGTAACAAGATTTAGAAAATAAAGAATTTCTGCATTACATGAGTTTTAAATAAATTCAAATAAATCAGTTATAAATAATTTGAAACAATTTTGAATATACTTGAAATATTTAAGACCCAATTTAAGTCAGAAAATTCTGTATCAAATAAACTACTTATGAATCAAGTAAGTATGTTGTGATTTCGTTTTTCCGAGTGTATATCCTTGGTATGCTTGCACAAACACGCACGCACACTCTCACACCCACTTAATGGCTCAACTCGCATGTCGTCCAAGACCAAGTCTTGTTTGTCAATGTTGTCCTAGTGCCTGGACAAGGACAGCTTTTATGCTTAGTGCCCGTTTGCCCCCAAGGGGCTCAGCTTCACTCTGCTCTGCTCTGCTCGGCTCGATTCCTTCCTTCTTTGCTGTCTTTTTTTTTTTGTTGTGCTTCTTTCTAATTGCTGCAGCTGAAAGTCTTACGCTTGAAGGACTTCCCAGGCTTATTGAGCACGGCCACGCCTCATATCATTGCGTCCAAATATGTACTGAAAGATTTGTCTGTACTCACCTGACAGGGCGCTTGGAACAGATAGGCATCACCGAATGCGGTGCTCAGGCAGAATATATAATCGCGTTTCGGATGCTCCGGTATTGGCTGCATAATTGCCCCGTCCACAATAATTAAATGCTTGGGTGCCGCCTCCACGCTCCGACCCTCGCGCGAATCACAAGGATAGAAGAGCAATGTGGTGCCCTTCAGGCATACCCAATAGCCCTTCCAGCCACGTTTGCGAGCCAGTTCGATTTGATGCTTCTTACGTAGTAACCATTTCTTTACAGATAGAAAGCTACAGAGACAGGGCGAGAGAGACAAGAACATTACATGAAAATGATGAAAAATGAGAAAATAAATGTGAGCTTGTTAAAGTATGCAGCAAAACATCATTTACAGCTGCGCGTTAGTCCCTTATAGCATTACAAATTGCATAAATATGACTAGGCACATTAGCATATGCTGGCATAGTTGCAGCTAGCTGTCAGTGGGCGAATTAGACGAGAAAACAACAAACAAGCTGATAAATAGTATAATCTTTATAAATAGGGGAGCTACGGTAGGTACTGCAACAAAGTTAAAAGTATTCCTTTAAAACTATTTAAAAGACGAAAAACATTTGGAATTTTTGATTATAGCAAGAACTAAGTTACGAAACTCCTGCAGAGACTTTAAACCATCTAATGTAAGAACCACATTTATGTTGAACTTTGAATAAGCATAACTTCGTCATAACGATTTTTAAGCTATGGGGTTTATTGTGTGCCACAATATGCTTTACGTTCATCTTGAATTTCAACAAATGTGGAAGGTATTGGATAACTGGTCTTTAAGCCAACATATCATATCACATTTCAGCAGTTAATTTAGTTTTATGGCACAGACGCATATCAGGGCCGCTTGTAAATCTGAGGCAAAGGTAATTAAACTGCTGCTGGTATGGCATAAAAAGTGGTTATATCTTTTTCACGTATTATATGCAATATATATTAGCGCTGTGCTCCCTTTGGGGCTGTCATATTAATCCGTTATCTAATAATCTCTTCCAACTCTGGCCGCACACTTCATCATATATACAGCGTGATAAGTGCCAGTGAAAGGAAGAGACGGCGAAAAAGGTCGAGGTGGAGAAGCAGCAAAGAGCAAGAAGCAAAAAGGAAGTTGGGCAACATCCCATTTGCCACTTTATTTATGATGAGTTTGTTGTTGTTGTTGTTCTTGTTGTTGTTGTTGGAGCTGCAAGTTAAAGCTGGAAATGTGCGGGTGAAGCACACGTGCCAAATTAAATACCTTGGGGAATTTTGTTGCGTGCCACAGATTACGGTTATAGTTGCCGTACACTAAGAGAAAACTGTTACTATAATCATCTTGGGCTGCGCTTTCAGTTAAAAAGTACTACTTTACGGTTTACAAAATAACGTACTGACCCAAAAAAAAAAACTCTTAAACTCTGAAAAATCGTAACTAGTTGAGTTTTAAGTTCGTTTGAAACAGATTTTGGTTGGATTAAGTACTAACTTCCTAAAGTTTTTTCGGAGAATTTTTAATAATTTGTACTTAATATTGCCATACAAAAAATGCCCGGGTTCAAAAGAAAATGCAGGTAATCCAAATATAATTGTGAACAGACTTGAGTTGAATTACGTACGAATTTCATGTGGTTTTTGCTAAGTGTAGAACGCGAACGAGAAGGGGAAAGGGAAAGGGAGAGGGGGCACTTACCCAGCTTTACGCACAGCGCCCGTGCAGTTGAAGGAGGATGCAGCGGTGCCAGTGGCCTTTGCTTTATATGGTGACGCCATGACACTTTCGCCATCATCTTCATCCGAAACGGCAGTAGTTAGGCTCATTCGATCATCGTCGGAAATCTGTAAAAATGATTAAGGAACTCAATTAGCTGAAAGTCAATATGCTGTACAATGTATGCTAGTTGTTGTTGTTGATGTTGCTGCTGTTGGCAACGGACAAAAATTCGTTAAGTCTACGAAATAATAATTGAAATAATTAAGACATAATTAGCAGTGGCTGGGCATACAAGAGGCAAGAGCCTGCAGAGCATTCATCAGAACACAACCCGATGCGAAATTGAAGCCGTAAGCCATTTGAAACCAATAATGCCTCAGTTGCTGCTCCTTGTTGTTGCTCTTGTTGTTGTTGTTTGTTGTTGTTATTGTTGCTGTTGCCGTTGTCACTGCCGACAGCAACATTTGTTACGTATGTCGTCGATAAAGCAATTTGTCTTCTCTCGCCTGCATTTTTAGTGAAGTTGGCAACATGGGACAGGCAGCAAATGGCACAGGATGGGACAGGCGGACAGGCGAAGGATGGACAACAATTGACAACAACGAACGGCACAGAAAACGAAGCGAAACGAAACGAATCGAAGAGGAGAAAGCAAAGAATGAGCGAATTATAGAAACACAGAGAGAGGGCGAGAGGTGAGGAAGGGGAAAAGAGAGAGAAGTGAAGGCGAATGCCAAACAGTTACTTGGTCATGTTATCGAGCGAGCATTCCATCAAAAGCCGAGCTTCGCTGCTGCTTCCTGCTTCTATCTGGCCATCTTCCGACTTCCTTCCGTTCTCACCACACAGCGCCCAGTGCGCCAATTTTGCTTTCGCAACAGCAGCAGAAGAGTGGAGAGAGGAGCTTGCCTGGTCCGTGTGGGAATCAAGTTGAGGCAAGCGCAGGCTAAGGCCGAGGCGCGCTACGTGTCCCGCGTGGCAATAAAAATTGGTTTGCCCATTCATTCGTTTCAATTGGGGGTGGTGCACAGGGCCACGCCCACAGCCCACAGCCCACAGCCCACCGCCCACCGCCCAACCAGCCAAGCAGCCATCATGTTGTCGCTCACTTGCTTTTCATGCCATTTTTATTTGAGTTCCCAAGGAAATCAATTTACAATGTGTTTATTCGTTTCGTCTTCTCTTCCTGCTGAGCTGCAGAGTGTGTGGCATCGTGGACAAGGGAAGGGGCAGGATGGGGCACAAAATAAAGGAAAGAACGTAGTACTAATACGACGGACAGAGAACCGTCAATGCCTTGGCCCCATTTCGTTAGCTTTGGCTTTGCCTTTGGTTACTACGATACATCTCCCACGCTCGGCAGCTTCCCTCCTCATGCTATTTGGCAATTTTCAAACATTTTTATACCCTGTGCCCATTTAAAAAATGGGAAAAACAGGGTTAATAACTTTGTGCGAATGTATGTAACAGGCAGAAGGAGGCGTGGCAGACCCCATAAAGTATATATATTCTTGATCAGGGAGACGAGCTAAGTCGATTTAGCGATGTCCGTCTGTCTGTCCGTCTGTCCGTCTGACCGTCTGTCCGTCTGTCCGTCCGTCTGGATGAGTGCGTAGATCTCAGCAACTATAAAAGCTAGAGCAGCCATTTTGGTTGCTATAGGTAGGTGTATTCAATACGCAGATCAAGTTTATTTCAAATCGTTGATGCCACGCCCCCTTGACGCCCAAAAATCAATAAATCCGACATAACCTCGAATTTTTAACACAAAAAGGTGAATAACAAGCGTAATATTGAACATATAAGGTTGTTATTCGGAACATAAGCTCTGTTGTATTATATTTTACTATCCTGAAAAGCGCATTGAAATCGGTCAAGAAACACAGGAGATATAAGCTTCACAATAGTTGAACTTAAAAGTTCAAAAACAAACGTAATATTAATCATAGAATGTTGTTATTTGGTATAAACGCTCTTTTTTATTATATTTAACTATTCTGAAAAGCACATTAAAATCGGTTAATAAACAAAGTAGATATAAGCTACGCAATTGCCAGCGCAGCGCAGCAGCAGCACCGCAGCGCAGCTGGCGCACGTAATAAGGGAAGAAGAAGTACTGCTGATACGCTTAGTGTGACGGTTTTATAAAATTGTATATAAAATTAAAGGCACAGGGTATTCTACAGTCGGGCCCGTCCGACTGATCTGTCCCGTCCGACTGATCTGCCCTGTCCAAATTTTTGCTCATATGCATGTTTTACAAGTTATTTATTTGACTGCCCCACCGGGGGGCGCAACGGATGTAGCTGCCAACTGTCAAGTGGCGTGTGCGTTTATGTGTGCAGAGTGAGGCAGACGCAGAGAAAGGGGCCAGCTGCCACGCCCCAAATGCTCGTTGTAAAGTCATGTGTGCTTAACCCACAAGTGACGTCGTCGTAGCCCCGCTTGCAGCCCTGTCGTTGGCCAAGTTTAATCAAATTTTATATTAATCGAAGGAGTGCAAAGGCATGCAAATACCCCAAACGTGCGCCTCGGCAACATAAATATTTTCAGACACGAAATTGCCAAAAACGTACAAAATAAAATATATATAAAATGTACAAATAAATAACCAACAGACGCAGATCAAAGCGGCACCTCTGTGGCAAGGGTAGCAATTTTTATTGCCCATCAGGGGGAGCGGGTGATAAGCGTCCCAGGGGCAAACTCCAATTGAGTCAGAGCCAGCGCTGTAGGTGCCAATGACATTGCTCCCTGTAGCACTGATTAATTGGGAATGTGGCTGGCAATCAAGGGTGTGGAGCTGTTAAGTGCTTTAAAAGTATTGTAACAAGGTTGATTTTCTTTCAAAAGAGTTTCCCAACGCTGTCAAGGGAGCGTATGGAAATAAGGAAATTGTTTCGATCTGCACAATTTCTTATTAAAATGTGTGAAAAGAAAACGAATACATCATTTTTTAAACTTTGGATTTCTAAAGATAATGCGAGAATTACATTTTTATAAAATATAATTAACAGCCAAAGAAACTTGCCGAAACTGTAAATATACTCAAAAATAAAAGTACTATTTTTAAGAGTAATTAAACATTATTCAATGCTGCACAGTAATTGGCGTTAACTTTCTAATCAATGAATAATTGCTTGCTGCTCTTTGGCAATAATTTTCTGCACTTACAACGAATTTTCGTGCAAATTTGCAACTACTAAAATTGATTTCCTACATTTTCAACTTTGCATTTTAAATGTATAAGGACAAATGGGCGTAAAACGTTTTGGGGGTGTATGAAGCTACAATATTGAAAACTTCAAAAACACTTGCATTGCGCCCATCAACTATCAAGAGCAGCCTTCCCCACCCATTTAACCATCCAGCTGCCCCCGTGCCCTCTGCTCCCAGCGTAACCCAAAAAGTCCACCTGACAACATTTATAGCGCCAAATGAAATAGTTTCCGCTTGCTCAATGAAGTTTTCCATGAAATCATCAAGCCGAACGGAAGCTGTCGAGCGGAACTGTTGAACTGTTGCAAGCCTGGCAACCCTGCAGGGCAGCCAGGCAGGTAACTCTAGTCAGCGAGGTGTGCTTGAACAGTTTTCTAGTATACAATGATGCCACTTGTGAGCTCAAGTGCGTATAAGTCAGAGTTATAACAGCTAGAAAAAGGTCTCTTCATTAGTTACTCACTCTCACTCTCACTCTCTCTCTCTGTAGCTTTCTATCTCTCTCTTTCTCTCTCTGTCTCTCGGCTCGAAATATATGTGTATTTATATTCGTTTGTATGTATGTAAGCACCAACAATTCGAACAATCGAGGCTAATGTAATGGAAAACCCTTTAGAATGTGCGAAAGTGGCCAGAAAAAAAGGGACAAAACTCTGGAATTTACGAGTTTTGTACCTTTTACTTACAACAGATTACTGTGCATCTGACTCTCTCTCTCTCTCTTTCTTGGTCTCTCTTTCTGTGTTTGGAAGAGTGTCTGTGTGTTTGGGAGTCTGACAAACAATAGCCTCACTAGACACAAAACGAGATGAGATCTCACCAACAAATTCGGGACGGCTGCAGTCGGACGCGACCGAAAATATCCTGCATACCATGCAAACGCATGGATGTTTTCTTTAATAACTTCTGTGTTTATTAACTCTGATTTAAGGATAATTTTCGGAATAGATAAATATATTGGAATAACTACTAGAATATTCTGATTAACAGTCTTATAGTTTAAATATTCAGCTCATTATTCGATTTTGATCAATTACGGTGAGGTGTGGGCGAGGCATCCGAAAAACTGCGTGTGCTATATTTCTATCTATATTCCAAATTTGGGTGTTATAGCTTTTATAGTTTCCAAGATCGAAAAGTTTATGCAGACGGACACGTTTATATCGAATCATCTCATTATCTTGTTGAATAATAAGTTGTATATATATAAATATATACTTTAAGGAGACCTCCTGTAATCTACATTTGCACAAAGTTATTAGCCCCGTTTTAAACCATTTTATGAGTACAGGTTACAAAAAGCGACTGTTAGAGAAACCAAGCTTATTTCGAGCTACGACTGATTGGCCGGAGCGTGTGCAAAATGGTTACAATTTGCAGAGCCCAAAGAGTTTGTCAAATGATTCATGAATTTTTAATTGATATCAACCGGCGCAGCAGCGGAGCCCCATCAACCGTGCCCCGTGCCCCGTTCCCCGTTCCCCCTCTCTCAGCTCTGCACTGAAGTGTTGTCGAATTTCATCAGCTTTTGGGCATGGGCTGACAATGAGTTTTAGGGCGCCCAGTTTGATTCACATGGGTAAGCCTAAATGGGCAACCCGAAACACGCACAAACACACACAAGCACAAAAGATTAAATGCCTTTAGTGTGTGCCCTATGCGGCCTACGCAGCTTCCATCGCTTCCCTTCTGCCCCCTTGTCATTCCCTGTACAACTGAATGCCTAATATGCCATATCTCAGCATCAGTGCAAAATCAAAATTCAATTTACGCACAGACTCAGACACACGCATACACACACGCCCACTTATATATACACCCTTATCCCAGGCACGGACAGGTGTCTACCCCCCTAGGCCCCCTGGTAGTATTACCTTCTGCCTGCGTTTTCTAATCAAGAATTGATTGTGATCCCTCGATGCGGCTGTCGTTCACGTTTCATCCATAATTATCAATGACTTTTGAATGTCAAATGTGCCCTCCATTGCCACCTATGTATATACGTGTATATATATTTATTCTCCCAACCTAACTCAATCTCCCACTTTCTCCTACTTTCTCTCTCTCGAAGCACCTGTCTTGGCTGCAAAAAAATCATTTCATTTGTCGCTGTCGCTGTCAAAAATTACAATATTTGATAGAGTGTTTATATGCGCGGTGTAGTCTAAGTTCTCCCCTCTCTCTCTCTCAGGCTTTCTCTCTTGCTTTCTTTGCTCTCCCTCTGCTCTCCCCTCTTTGACATTCGCACAATTTCACATATGTAAGCAAGCATTTGCTTATGGCTGCCGCCAGCTGCTTCTGTTAGCAAAGAACTCAAATTCCTGGCACGTTTGCCACGCGCTCAGCTTAAGTGAGACATTAAAGCGAAGAGGAACCATTCTCGTCCAAGTCAAAGCCGAAATTGATTCAAAATGTAAAGCAAATGCGAAAAATCTGCAACGCATTGCAATGCTCTTTTCGATTTCAAACTCTGGCAAATCTTTAGCTTAATCTGCACGCTGAGGCATTCAAAAGGCTCTGGATACTCAGCGTGTGCAGCGTGAAAAGCAATTTGGCATTAACAGCAAGTTGGTATTTTGGCCATGATTAAAACGGAAATGGCATGGGGCACACACACACAGGCTCACTGGCGCACAGGCTCAAGACGAATGGAAAGCTGCCATCTCATTTGGATTTGATTAAATATGTGCAGTGACAGTGGGAGAAAACGTGGCCCGAAGCAGGGGAAATTGCTTAGCATTAATTGGCTTCTGCTGAGCCGAGCTATAGGCTAAGTAGAGCCGTAGATCAATCAAAACTAACAAGCATTGTGGTCAAGTGGGGCAGTGTGACTAACAGCTGGACTAGGCTTATATAACTGGACAGCGTAGCAGGAGTTTACTGTACCATAAAAGGTAATTTTAGAACTATATTAATTTGTATCTAAGGAGATTTTAATTTTCATCTTCCTATATCTCTAAAAAGTTATATTTTATTTATCTATAATGTTATATTCCTTATTAAACATATTTTAAGCCTTTTGCAAAATTCAACGTTAAATCTAGCTAAAATCTTTGAAGCCATTTTTTTTTTTAGCATTTTCCCATTTGCTTCTCAATTATATTGCTACCACATAAGCCCTGTCAAAGCTTTTGAGCCACAGATATGATCTAATTAGACACTTGGCTCACATTCCTTTAACAAATTTGCTGGCATTACACATGGCAGCTTATTCATTTGTATAGAGAAGAAGCGTTAAGCTGTGCCAAGGCTTTAATGCCTTGGCTATAACATGATGAACATGAACATGAACTTGCTTATCGTCATCATCATCATGCTGCCCATTATCATCATTAACATGCTCATCATAATGATAATCAACATCAAGTCCGTTGATCTGGCAATTAATTAATATGCAGTGCGCTTTGCTTCAGCTACCAGCTATTCGACTAATGCGCCATTCAGATGCATTCACTTGCAGCTATGTATGAGTGTGAGTGTGGTTGTCAGTATGTGTGTGGGTGTGGGTGTGGGCGAGTGAGTGCGCTGTGAATACTCATTTTGAATGCAATCAGCAGAGCTGTCTCGCAGGACGCCTGAATGTAGTTTATAATGCCAGTTTTAGTTTTACTTTTTCCGCTTTCCATTGGATTTTCCCTTTTGCAATTGGTCAAGTTGAATTAACTTAGCTGCAAAAAGCTGAAAGCTGAAAGATATCTGCTGTAGATACAAGATACAAGCTCGTTGATACAAGTGCATTACAGCTGGAATTTACAGCATGAATGCAGCGCTCATTGACGTTGATGCCACGCCCCGTTGACCAGATACACGCACAAAAGGGCAGCACAATTTATATGTATAGGAATAGAGATATATATATGTATATATTATATACACTCACACACACACATGTGTCTTAGCTATAGCTTTTATCACTTTGAAACTGTGATTCATGCGAATTCCAATCAATGCCATTCATTACCCAAAAACTAAATACGAGCACGGTAAATGAAAATGCTTTCCTCACACCTCACACTTTACACTCTACACACACACACACACACCTATTTTCTCAGTGTATGTGTAAGTGTGTTTGTGCTAAGAGCTTTTTCGGCTGGGGGGCTAATGCCTTAATTTATTGCCTGCCTCTCCTTTGTGGCAGCAAAAGGCGCAGAGCTGCCTCGCAGCAGCTCGAGCGTGAAAAGGCTGCTTTGGCTTTGATCAACGTTTTGTTAGGCAACCAAAATGAATTTGTAGCAGACAGACAAACGGCGAACCTTGCGACAATACATTTAAGTCATTTGAACCTAACCAGGGGCACCGAAGGGGGCATCGGGGGCATCGGGGGCCAAAGGAAACGAAGCAACGCTCAAAGTTAAAGCAACTTCAACGGAAGGCGAATAACGACCAGAGTTGCCAAATTGTCGCTGGGCTATTAAACAATTACAAAAAAAATTTGTCAGACGAGTTGAAATTATTAGGGGTACTCCAAAAAATCTGCTGTGCGCTAAAGGAAATTTAAAGTGCAGAAATATGTAGCTGAAAGTTAGAATAATAAATGAGTGCTAGTTATATATTACAGCTCTATTTGATTTGATTTATTTCAAACTCTATTTTAAATTATTACTAAATATAAAATTTTTTGGTTGGCATATTCAATATTTGACCCAAAAATTATTAAAAATACCAAAGCAGTTTACGAAATAACCCTGTAAAATACCAAAAAGTTGCCGAAAATTTCAACATTTTTAGATACGTATCTTTAAGATACATTAGACATTGAAAAGTGTTTACCTTGCGCAGGAACATTTCGTTGCACTGCTTGGCAGTGCTCCGCCAATGCCGATGACGATACCGTGAATTGCCTAGCTTGAGGGTACCTTGTAGATCCGCTGCCTCCTCCACGACACGTCGTATGCACTGATAGCGCAGACGATTGCAACGGTGTATGGGCTGAAGGGCAACGAGGCCATGTTCCGGCTCCGATTCGGCACCGGAACGCACCTGATCCTCATCGTCGTCCACCCAGGCGCTGAGCACACCCTCTACGAAATTGTAGAGCATCTGGATGTTGGCCTGCATGGGTGCGGAGCCGGAGGGCACTTGTTCCGTCTTGATGAGCTTGCGATTCTGGCAGACTTCGCGCAGCAGATTCTCGCCAAAGTGCACGGTCTTGTGGCGACGCCGACGCGAGTTGAGTGAGGCAGCCGAGGCGGATTTCATCAGTTTGCCATTGCCGTTGAGGCCGTTGAGGCCATTGAGGCCATGATGGGCATGATGATGAGCATTCGCCGGCTGCTGGACGGGCTCCAGCCAGCCGAGATTGGCAGCCATGCCACCGCAGCTGGAGGCAGTCGAATCGCCGCGTTGCAACGTGTTCGGCTGCGAGTTGCTGCGATAATGCTGCATGGGCGGCAGGGGTAATGGTTGCTGCTCCAAATCCAACGGCGCCGGTTCAATGTCATCCAGCGTCGCCGGCGGCTGGGCGAGCGAGGTGCGCAACCGATTGAAGTCGGCGGCACAGCGAGGCAGTGAGTTGCACTTGGCAGCGTTCAGGCATTTTCTATTCTGGCAGCTCAGCATGGGCGCACAGGATCTGCACTCATGACAGATGACCAAACGCCGCTCCGGCACAGACATCGGCAGACTTGTGGCAGTTACGGGTGTGACAACAGCTGCGGCAGGCGGCGGAGTTGCTGTCGTCGAAGGCGTGGTCGCATCGGAGCCTCCAACCAGATGTGCAGGCACCGCATGCAGCTGCACCTGCGCCAGCTGCTGATGCCTGGCCAGATTCACGGAGCTGGCGGAGGAGGTGAGGCAACGACGACGCTGGCACTCCTGGTAGCGACAGTGGGGATCCGTGCAGATGGGCAGCAGCGGGCAGGCGGGATCTGTACAGGGCGAGGGGGAGCGTGATCTAGGCGCGCGCTCCGCACTCGAGGATTTGCGCTTCTGTCCGCCGTTGGAGCGCTGCAGCGAGATGTCCGTTACTGTGGCGCTGCGCTGCGTTTGATGGCGACGCGAGCGTTCCCGCTTGGACTTAGTCGAGGAGCTGGCGGGATCTTTGGGCACGTATTGATAGCGCTCCTTGTGCGGCTTGGCATACAGACGCTCCAATCGCTCCTGCTCCCCCGTGCTACTCACCACCTCGCTCGCCGAGTGCCGCAATCTGCGCTCCCTGGAGCGCTCCTCGCGTCGGCAGAGCTGCGTGACGGGCACATCGTAGCCGCTGGGCACGTTGGTGGCGCTGCTGCCGGGCTGTTTGCCCAGCGACTGCAGCTTGTGCAGCGGATAGGCAATCCAGTCGAGCGTCGGCAGCGGCTGCGGCTGCAGCTGCTCCTCGCCAGCGCTTTCCGCACCGCTGTGGCCCAGCGAGTGTCGTTTGCGCTGCAGCGCCGCATGCGCGCTGCCAGCCTGATCCTCCTGGGAGTTGGAACGTGGCGCGGCGCCGCCACTGCCGTTGCGTCTGTGCTGCGCGCGACGCGAAGATTTGCTGCCCCCGCTGGACTGCATTTTGGTTAGCCATTCCATAATGTCTGTTTTGAGCAGCGAGACCTCGCAGGGCCCGGAACTCTGGCGGGAGAGCGGTTTCTTCAGCAGCTCCGCCAGCGCCTTGGCATAGGCGGAGCTCACGGGCTTATCTGCGCTGGATTGACGCTCACGTTGGCGGGGTAAGTGCTCCAGGAGCCAGTCGGGCAGCTCGTCCTTGAGCACGGTGATCTCACTGGGCCCGGAGGAAGTGCGTGCGGGTTTCTGTGTGCTGCTTTTCTGCAACTTCAGCCATTCGATGGTCTCATCACGCACCTGTCCACCCTCGGCGGAACGCGCCGAATGACGCTGCTGCGCCTTGCGATCGAACCATTCCAGCTGCGGTTCGGGCGCCGCTTGGCGCAAAGCGCTCTTCGGCATTGCCACCTCCTCGGCGCTTTTCTGGCGACGTGGCGGCAGCTGCGGCCGCTTCTCTGGCAGACGCACGTAGTGCGGTTCAGTGAGACGCACCGAGCCCTTGCGCTTGATGCACTTCTGCTCCATGGTGTCCTCATCGCGTGCGCGCACACGTCGCGTGATCTCAAAGATATCGCCGTTGATCTGATGATAGAACTTTTCCACCTCCACGCCGCGCTCGAACTGCTCCCGCACGCTGGGCTTGGCATGACGTGCCTCCTGCTGCTGTTGCTGCTTCTTAAGCTTCTCATCGCTTTCATCCGAGCTGGCGGCCATCAGTTGAGCGCCAGCTCCCGCAGCTCCACCATCCACCACCCAGCTTATGGAACGCTCACCGCTGGCATGTTGCTGCAGCTGCTGGGGTTTTTGTGGCAGCTGCTGCTGTTGCAGCAGGCGATCCAGCGAGCCGTGATGCGTGTTCTTGAGCTGCGAGGCGTCCTCAAGTTCCCCCAGCGATTGCAGGCGACACTGCGCGTTGCAAATGCAAACGCCCGTGCGCTTTTTGCTGCTGCCAAAGCGAAACAATTGACTCGCCAGCTGGGAGACATTTTCAGTGAGTCCGCCACCGCCACCTCCGCCGCTGCCGCTGCCGCTGCCGGCGCCCGCATCCCTTCCCGAGGCCGTTGTTGCTGAGGTCGTCAGGCGTGCCACCGGATGTGAGACGGGGGTAATGTCGACGATCACGCAACAGCAGTGCAGCGAGAAGGACTTCTTGGGATCGGGGGCAAGGCTGGTGTTGGTGCTGCTGTTGCTGCTGCCGCCGGCGGCGGCGTCGACGTCGACGTTAACGTTGCTGCTAGCAGCGACCGCGACGTTCTTGCTATGGCTATGACTATGGCTATGACTATGGCAATGCCCCTGGCCTGAGCACGGATTGTTGCACGTGGTATTGTTGCACGGTGTGTTGTTGCAGGTATTACAGGCGTTGCAGGCGTAGACGGTGGTGGTGGTGGTGCTGCTGGTGGCGCCACCTGGAGTTGCGGTGGCGCCGCTATCGTGCGTTGTGTTGCTGTTGTTGTTGCGTTGCGTGTGATTGTTGTTGGGTTCGCTGGCGTTGTGCGTGGCGCGTTGTTCGTGGCACGTTGTTGGTTGTCTCTTTTGTTGCTGCTGTTGTTGTTGCAGTTGTTGTAGTGGGGCGGCCAGTATGAATTACAGCAACAGCGGCAACAGCAACAAAAACAGCAACAGCAACAACGCCAGCAGCGACTGCGACCGCGTTGGCAATGTCCAAGCAGCAGCAACAGCAACAATCTGGGCCTAGCAGCAACAATTATAATCACAACTTTTCGCCTAGTGCGTTTAGTTGTTGTTGTTGTCGTTGTCGTTGTTCTTGTTGTTGCTCTTGTTGTTGCTCCTTTGGCTGGCGTCAAATGTTGGGTTGTTGTAGCTAGACGTTGTTGTTGTAGTGTGTATGTTGTTGCTGCTGCCATGCATATGGCTTTAAACGCACACACACGCACGTGCTGAACATGTATTTGGTTGTTGTGTTATTTATTTAGTAATTAATTAAACTAAAAGCTCATTTATGTAATGCAGTCATTTATTAGACGCCCGTTCTGTCTGCCTGCTTGTTGTTTTTATTTATTTATTTAGCACACACATACATACACACACCCACACATGCACACACAGCGGGAGACGGTCGAAATTTATCTATAATTAATTATTTTACTTGTTGCGAAACGCACAAATGGCACCGACGAATAAAAATTCGCTAAATTATACGCTGAACACATTCGTTATTTCTACGGTTATATATATGTTTGTATTATTTATTTATATGTGTCATTGCTGTTTATTTAACTGTTAAACAGTTTATCTGTGTTTTATTGGTTTTTACTTTTCGACATTTATTTACACTTCATTTAGTTATATTTGCGCTGTTGCTGGTGTTGTTTTAGCTTTTTTCTGCCGTTTTTATACTGCAGCAATTTGTCATTTGTTATTTTTTATCATTATAGCGTTTGCTTAATTTCCATTTCATTTCGTTCTGATCGTTTGTTTAAAATTTTATGCCTGCAGAGATTTCAAGAATTATGCATTTATTTGTTGCCTACTTAAGAGCGCAGCGAGGACATTTGCATTATTAAATTCTTTTGACTACATATCAGCGCAGCGGCAAAAGTTTTTTATTAATAATTTTTTGTCACATTTGAGTGTTGTGAGATATTTTATATTTTTATTTCTTCTTTTTAATTTGTAGGTAGGTTGAAAAAAAATATAATAAAATTTTTAACAAGCTTATCATATTCTTAAAACTGCATAACAAACTGTTGATATTGACTTTTAATTTTGTTCAGCTTAGAGTCGAGAATTAGAGCAAGCCATTGTTGTTTCTTATATGAATTTTTTTTAATTTTAAGTCAAATGAGCAAAAAGCTAAATCTTCAGCTAAACACATTCTCTTGTATAGTTTTGGGCGCCTTGTCTAAGTTAAACTTTATGTATTCCTGCCCAAATTTTAAGCTGTTTGCAAAATGTTCTAAATGCATTTAGAGCTTTGAGTTGAGACTTAAAAGTTGTTAGTTTTTGTCTAGAGTTTGCCGTAAAAAGCTTAAATTATATGGAATCTTATTTGTATTTTTTGCAGCATATTTGTTGAAGAGCCTTCAAGCTCATTGCGCTAGTTCGTTGCAAAAAGATTTCAGGGTTAGGCTTTTGTGTGCAATTCGGATCATTTTTTATTTTGCACAGTTTTTTAGGCACAAGGACACACAGTCTGTGCGTGTGTATGTGTCGGTGAGTATCTATGTCTGCTGCCTTTAATTAGCATAAAAAAAACACACACAGCCTCAACAAAAAAAGGGGCTGGCATGTTGCATGTTAGCCGAAAAGTTTTAAAATTTCAACTTGCGACTGCCCCAAAAAAGATACATTTTATTTCAGTTTTATTTCGTTACTTTTCTTGCTTGTTCATATTCATATTTTTATACACATATTTTGCTCTGCTTGTGCTTGTGTTATTTTAAAGTTTCGGCGAGGAGAGAGCAGCAAAAGTTTTCTGTAGGAGCGCAAATATTTTGTTTATTATATTGCTAGCATAAATTTGCTGGCTATCTGCACAAACAGACAGAGATAGCAAGAGAAAGCGAAAGAGAGAGGGCGACGGCATGTGCATATATTTATAAGCGCATACATAAATACTTTTCTGGCCTGGCGAATGCATAAATTTGCCAGAGCATCATATATTGTATGTGAGCAGGCAGCAAGTCACATCCTGTAGCTGATATGGCACATACACCCCACTGCAGCTTCCTCTTCCTTGCTTGCGTTGAATTGTGTTTATGCAAAGCGCAACATAACTGTTAAAAAAAAGTAGCTAAAACTAAACTAGTAGTAGCTGTAGCTGTAGCTAAAGAAGCAGTGTGCAAAGTTTTTCGGTCTGTTGCCAAAAGTTTGCTTGTTAAGTGAAAGGATTATATGATCCAGAGTATGTTGTTGTTGGCAAAAACTTTAAAAAAGAACTTTTCCTATTTTTATGTTATGCTTATGCCAGTTTTGTTGTCAGCTTGTTGTTACTGCTTCTACATCTACAGCTTCAACTTCAACTGCTGCTGTGGCAATCTTGCAGCAACTTTCCATACACACACACACACACAAAGAGAGAGAGGGAGAGAGACACCTTGCCCCTTTACTATCTAGCCTACAGTCATGTTGTTGATAGTTTTTATAGCCTACTTTTTGGAGCCAACTGCGAAACAAAACAAAACACAACACAAACAGCAAAAGAGTTCAGCGAGTTGTGCTGCCAGCCGTGAATTAGTGCGTCTTAGTTGCCATTTGAAGTTGTGGAAACTCAGCGGGAGACATGGGGCAGAGGTAAGCTTTGGCAGCAGCCAGGTGAAAAGTTTTTGGCCAGCTTCTAGTCTTCGGATCCGAGTTGTCGATAAGTTTAAGTTGCCATGTGTTTAGCTAAGATCTAACGCGATTCTTTCTATCTAACTACCTCAACCTCTACCTCAAATTCTCTCCCTCTCTCTCTCTACATTTTTGGCTCAACTAGTTGGCAACAAAGGTGCTCGAGCGCATTTGTTTAGCAATTTTCTCTTGATTCGCCCAATAAAGTTAATTTCTGCGCCAAAACTTTTACTCCATGCTGCTTTCACTTCTTTTGCTCTTCAGCTCGCTATTATTCTCTACTCCCCTTCTCACTTCCAACTCTCAGCCTTAAATGACATTTTTATATGTGTATCTCAGGCAACTGTAATAAATTATTTCGTTTGTTTGCCAGTGCGAAAACTTTTTGTCGAATATTTGCCAGATAAGTTGGGCCAAGATGAACGAGTTAGTTAAACGACTTTCAATGGGATTGTAAAATGCTGCAGGTAAATTAAGTAACATCTGCTAAAAGTTCAGCTCACGCAGGGCTATAAATTCTTAATTTATTTATAGCAATTTAGTTTGCCCGAATAAAATACTTTGACGAGTATTATATTTAATTTTATTTTATGATTAAAATAATCATAAATAATATTAAGTTAAGTTCAAAATTTGTATGCCCTTTGCTCTCTTTTATCTTGAAGCTAATTTATATTTTTTTCAATATGCATTTTTAATGAGCTTAAAATTTATTAGGCAAAGGTTAAGACTATGCTTTTGCTTTTGCTAAATTTGAAATTAGCTCAAAGTGTAACAAATTGCGCTGTTAAGTAGGCAACAATATGATTTGCTCTCTTTTAAACGTGCTTTGTGCTAAGCTTTTCTTTGAAGGTATTCATTGCTTTCTTTTTATTTTGCTTTTTCTTTTTATACGGAAAAAAGGTGTAGCTACGGCTTTGACTGTGCCTTGTTAAAACTCTATTTGCTCCCAAGTATAATACGTGAAATGCGTACATTTCCTAGAAATTTGTGTTAAATTTATATGCCCCGACACGGTTGTTTATATTGTTGTTTTGTGTTGTTGTTGTTGTTGTTGCAATTTGAGATCAACTGAGTGACTGAGCTGCTGCTGTTGGTAGAAATAAATTAGATTTCCGCATAATTCGATGGGCAGCCACAGGCACTAATGAAAGCAGTCGACTGACGCGTCTTGCCCAGGGCAACATGTGTCTGTGTGCTGTGCGTGTATATGTGTTAATAGTATGCATGTGTATGTGCTGTACATGCTTGTTGTTGCCGTAGTTGCCGTTGTGGCTGTAGTGGCATTTATTTTTAGTTAAATAAATTCTAATGAATTTATCAACATGTTTTTAATGCATTTAATGTCAGCTTGCAGCGCCGAGCAGAAACAACTTTGAGACATACACACTGCACACATATGCACGCATTTATACATATGCAAGTCATAAATATAAATACGTTTAATGTTAGTAACTACAACAGCCACAAAGCTGAAAACTATCACACCAAATGTTGCCAGTCAGCTTTTTTCGAGAACAATTTAAGAACAAAAAGCTAAACTATTTTTTAAATGCTCTCCGCTTCTTGAAATTTTACAAATTTTCTACAAATTCCTTTCAAAAACGACCAGATCTGGCGGGAAAAAAGCGTATTTAGCAACAGTGATTGCCAGCTCTGGGCGCTCTTGCTCCCAAGCTTTGTCTCTGCAAGTCTCTGTCTCTCTTGCTCTCTTTATGTCTGTCTCTTTCTCTGCGCTTGTGTGTGTGTTTGTGGCATGACGTTGATAATATCCTTGCACATGTATGACGTTGCTCTGCTTGGTTATCCTTGCAGCTGCTGCTGTTGCTGTTGCTGTCGTTACTGGCAACAGCAGCAATATGCCACAGCAACTGTTGTTGTTGTAGCCAGATTGGTGTTGTTGTTGCTGTTTTGTTTTGCCCATTTGCTTGTTGATATGTATTTTATTAGCCAAAAGCAAAAGCAAAAACTTTTGCCAGCGTTGGCGTTGGCGATTTAAAATTTTGCGTGCTAAAAATATAGGCAAAACACAACAGCAACAGCAGCAGCAACAACAGCTGCTTTTGCTGTCAACTACAAACAACAGCAGCAACAGCAACAGCAACAACAATTGCTAGACGCAAAACTCAAGTCTCGAGTATTTTTTTTATTCTTTATACATTTTTTTTTTGCTTTGCTTTGGCCCTGCCGCTAAATGTCGCTGCTGTTGCTGCTGTTATTCCCATTGTTGTTGCTGTTGTTGTTGTTGTTGTTGTTATTGCTGCTGTTGTTATGTGTGTTAAGTGCGTTGGTATTTGCGTGTTTTTCTTTGCTTTTCAGGCTGCCTGCCTGCCTGCCAGCCTGCTGTTTGTGGCATTTTTCAACACTCTTTTTATGCCCGCTCAACTTGTTTTCGTTTTGTGTTTCGTTTTGAATGCTACATTTTATTTTTATATGTATTTATTTTATACAGATTTTTTATGCAGTTTTTTTTCAGATTTTTACAGATTTTTCCTTGTTTTTTTTTTCTGTACTTTTTTGTGTGTGTTTTTTTTAAGCTTTTGCACTTGTTAATTTGCTTTTAATGGCGATTGCCCTGAACATTTTTCATTTGATTTCTGCACAGGCACACACAGAGACAAACAGACCGTACACACACACATACACGCACACAAATACAAACGCGCATTTTTTGGGCGGCTGCGTTTTTGTGCCGATTTCGTTTTTTTTTCTGTTTTTTTTTTTGCTCATCTTTCTTTCATTCTTTCTGCGTTTAACTTGTGTGCTAAATTATATAGCCTGCGTCGATTTCAGCAGCGCTGCGTGTGTCTGTCTGTCTGTCTGTCTGCCTGACTGTGTCTGTGTGTGTGTGTGTGTCTATGCGTGTATGTGTGTCAGTGTGTGTGTGTTGCTGTTTTGTAATTTGATTTCTTTGCCGCTCGCCTCCTGCTGTGACTGTGACTACGACTGAGCTGCTGCTACTTTTGCTTTTGCTTTATTTTTCTGCTTGTTTTTTTCGCTTTTATTTTATTTTTTTTTTTGCTATGGCTTGTGACGCACTTGGCTCGCATATACACTCGTGGCACATAAAAGCTAGAGTTTGCCAACTGCATTTAAATAATTTTTATGTATTTTACTTTTCTAGCTGGCCTACAACTTGTTTTCGTTTTCGCTTTCGTTTGGTTTTGCGTTTACTTTTACGTTTGAGGTTGACTCGCTTTTTATTTTCGTGTGAACTCGCACTGAGATATATTTGCTTTTGCTTTTGGGCTGTGTGTTGTGTGTTGTTTTCGCCTCTCGCTACAAAATCACACAGAAAATTGCATTGAAGCGCGCAAACAGCTCGCGACGACGTTCCCGTTGTGACTGAATTTCACCACGCAGCGACGACAGCAACCAAGCGACGCCATGCACACGGATAGACACACGCACACAGCGGCACAGACGCCATGATGAGAGCAGCAGTTTGACGAGAGAAACAGAGAGAGAGAAAGAGAGAGAGAAGCGAGCGAGCTCTGGCTCTGACAGCCTCGTTAGCATTCGTTGGCTGTTTCATTGTTGTTGCTGCTGCTACTGCTGCTGCTCCTCGCCCCATTTCCTTGTATGTGTGTAGGCTAAGCTTACACACACACACGCACACACACACGTACACATACAGTAACACATACGCATACGAAAGCGGGTCGTCGGCTGCTGCTCAGAAATTGTTTATAACAGTTTCGCCTCATCTCGTGCTTCGCCTTTATTTACGTAATCAGCAAAATCAGCAGCCAAGCTTCAAGCTTTCGCAGCATCCAAAACAGGCGCTCTCTCGCCTGCTCTCTTCTCTTAACATGGCAGTCACATGAGCTTGGTGAAAAGCTGTGCTTAAAGCTTTTCGCTCTTTGGCGCTAAGAGCGCGCCATTATAAATCTAATTCTCACTCTCACTCTCTCTATCTCTCTCTCTCTGAAACTTGCTCTGTGCCCAAGCATAATTTACAAATCAGACGACGACAGCGTTGTCGACGTCATCAAAACCCAAAATGCAGTTATAATGCACACTTGGGGCAAGAAGCTGGGCTGGATGGGTAGATGGAGGTGGGTGAATATGCATGGCAGGGAGCAGCAGCAGGAAACGCTGCCAAAGCACGCTTGACAGCTGCCAGAGGGCGAGGCATATCTCGAAATCTCAAAGGTGTTTAGTCAACATAAGCAACAACCACACAACAACAACAGCAACAACAATAACATCAGCAATACCAACAACATGCTGCATAAACTGAGGTTATGGTGCGGTAGGTCGTCGGCAGCAGTAAAGGCAGCAACAGCAGCAGCTAAAATTAAATTTATTCATTGTTGTCTTTCGAAGCAGAGCCAACAGAAGCTGCCAAAGCAGCAGCTGCTCTTTGTTGTTGCTGCTGCTGTTGTGTGCACTTAGGATTTGGCTCTAGGGCGTATTAAAGCTTTTACAAATCGTAAGCATAATTTATTTTGTTAGTCTCTGTTACAAGTTGGACGAGCGGAACTTAATAGAATTGTATAGCACCCACAGCATCTCTGTGTCTATGTGTCTAAGAAGTTTGCATTAGATTATAAGCCCAAATCTCTATATTTCACATCGTAGTTATTTTAATTATTTACACAATTATTGCTGTAACCAAGTAAAGCAATCTACATTGTGTTTATTTGCCAGCCCTTAAGAGCAGGCAACCGTTTTTTTGTTGTCATTTAATACTCCTACATGTGAACTTAATTACGGGCGCATAAAAGTAGGCAACGTAATTTGATGTGTAAATTGTCATGTTAAACGACTGTTATATTATGCTTGGCAGCTGTTATATTTAATGCGCTGTTATAACTCGGTTTAATTACATTTATACTCGCGTTGAAGCTGTTATATTTAATCGTGTGTTATAGCCACAAAAACTGCAGTAAATTTACACATAAAATGTCACATTTAATTTTTACAGCACACCCATAACAGTTTTTGGCCATGTAAGTTGCCCGCTTTAAACCGTTCTTTAATGTACTGTTCTTTAATTAACACAAAAGCTGTGCAGTTACGGCCGCATTTTATTTGCGCCGCAGCGCATAAAAGTAGGCAACAGTTTTCGATTGAATTTCTGAAATTCTAGGCAACATACTAATTTACGCAGCCTAATTGCTTAACACATTTAAACACTTTGGCATTTGAGACATAAAGCGAATTAGCACCTTCGATGTGTGTGTGTGTGTGTGATGGCAACGCCCCCACAATGTGCATAGGTAATCAGAGTCATTCGAAAATGGCTCAAGTAAGTCACATGGCAAAGCCACGCCCACACACGCAGCCATTGCCAAAGTTTCAGTTACAGCTCAAGCACACACTCACACACACACACACAGATAGGGAGATAAATATTTTGCTTGCAATAAGAATACTATATCTGGAAATATGTTAATAATGAGATGGGCGCGGGCAAGTGCGAATATTATTCATATCATAGCCAACAGATGACAGCCGCTGGGCGAGCGGCAATGCAACGAATTGAGGCTGCGAATGTTATATGTATGTGTGTGTGTGTATGTGTGTGTGTTAAAGCAGGCAGTAAGCTGCAGAAAATCTACATAAGTCGGTCAAGGACACTGCAGAAGGCTGCGGCTGCCACCAAATTGCCTTTAAATATAATTATTTTCCTTTATGCGTCAGTGACAGGCATGCAATGTGCATGAGTGTGTGTGAGCCTATATGTGTGTGTTGCCTGCCAGCAACATTTAAATTTTGACAGAGAGAGAGAGAAAGAGAGAGAGATGAAGAGAGAGAGGGAGCATAACTATTGAGAGCGGCAGCGGCAGTGGCATCGGCATCGGCATCATCCATCGCATTTCGCTTGTAGATACTCGGCCAGATAAGAAAAGACACTTTTATGACGTCAGTGGAGCATTTTTAGGCCCACATTTTGCAGCCTGACACAAAATGTTGCCACTGTTGGCTGTTATAGCGCGCGCAAAATACTGGCAACAACAACAAGCCAACTCACAATCATAACAAAAAGAGACCGAGAGACAGCGCGATAGAAGAGCGAGAATTCTCTGATTTCTCTTTTCAAGAAGCTTTCTTTTCTCTCTTTTCATTAGTTTTTGCTGAAATGCTCTTCATCTCTATTACACATGCTCTCTCTCTCTCTCTCTCTTTCTCTCGCCCTCGCTCATCTATGACCATAAAATCAAATCACAACAATAACCATAACCATATAGCAAAGATTTAATAACTGTGATTGGAATTTGAAAAATGAATTTTTCTTCTGTTCAGTGTGATTTTTTTCTGTTTCTTTCTCGTTTGATACAGAACTGTTTGTCTTGTTTTTTTCTACTTTTTTTCTGGCTGTTTTTTCCTTCCTCTTGCCGTATCTTTAGCCCCCGCTGGCTATTACTTTTTCGTGTCATTTCGTTTTCGTTTCGTTTTCATTTTGGTTTTGGTTTATTTACGTGGATTATTTAATGGATTTTGCCGTTTGTGGATTTGGCATTGAATTTCCTGTGCGTACAGCCGAAAAACCTTTGTAAATATTGTCTATGTAATTGGAGCGCACAGTTTTTATGGATGTAAATAAGGTATTACGAGTGCTTTACTCTCGCTCCCTGCTCCTTTTTTTATTACGGTTTTATCAAATTTACCGTACAGAAATATTACTAAATTGAAGTTTCCCAAAAAACAAAAATGTGGAAAAAAACAGAAACACGCGTGGGAAATTGTTTGTTAAATATCAGCGGAAGTTTTTTGAGAGTTGTTAAACTGCAAAACTTTTTAGCTGGTAAAAGAAAAGTTGGCAAATTGTTTAAGCTTGTGCGGAAATTTATAAAATATATTGACAGCGTTTTTTATGAAAATTGGAATAAGCTCTATGAATATATGGGTTTGTATATTAGCTAGATTTTGCGCCCCTTGTGCACAAGAATTTTATGAAAAAAAAGGGTATACCAACTTGTTAGCTATGGAAGAGGAAATATTAGTTTCAATGAACGTGATATTGCTTTGTAGATGTTATTAAATATTGGCATTTTGGTATGGCGCTACTTGTTAATAATTGAATCTTAAAGATCTTGGAGATTTAAATTTTATATGCGAATCTAGCTGAAATCTTTGAGTTTATTCGTTGATAGAGTCTTACCAACATGTGTATGAGAAAATGAGTTTATGATAGTCACATATTTTATCATCCTTTTATACACAAATTTTATGACTTTATTAACCTTCTAGATTCTAGATTGAATTATCAATTATCAAAAAAGAAATACTATTATTATTTCTTCTCCTTCTTTTATATCATCGAACCAAAAACTTAGAACAATATTATATGAATTAAAACATATTTCAACAAATAAAAAACATGGCTTACAAATATAACGAAAAATCCATAAATTATTTGTTTCTTCTTATTTTTTCACCTTTAATGCTTGCTGCAATTTCTACCGCATTGACAAACCAATCAAAAATTAACAAAAACTGTAATCTGCATTTGAGTACTATAAATGTATATATTTATATGTAATTTCCGGCCTTATGACGTCCGCTTTCATTTCCGCTGTCGCTGCGTACTTCCAGCTGTCTGTTGCAACAATTGCACTAACAACAGCAACAGCAACAGCAACAAAGACACCGACAACATGACAACAAGATTTATTTGCGTGCCACAATTATAAACTCTCGGCTGTTGCCGTTTGGCACTTCAATTTCAGCTGACAATAAACGACAATAACAGCAAGCATACAGCATGATAATAATAAATAAAATAAAATGTTAAAAAAACAAATATAAAAAAATAAATACAAAATAACAATAATAAATAAAGCTGGCAGCGTTTTTGGCCAAGGGATACGCAATTGGTGGCGTTCGCTTTGCATTTTCTAGGCCAAAGCTCTGTCAAGCTGCGTAACATAATGCTAGAGACAGCAGTGGCAGGGGAAGGGGCAGGCAGTGACAGGGGGTGGAGGGTTGTAGTGCAGGCAAGTGGCAGCTGCCGGGGAGCAGAGGCTGCAAATTGCTGGCCCAGAGCCTTTGACAGCTCAACATCAGCAACAGCAACAGCAGCAGCAGCAGCCGCAACGTCTGTCCAACTCGTGGAAAATCTCCGAGTGTATTTGGCTCTCTTTAGCTGTATGTGTGCGAGTGAGTATATTGTGTATGTGTGTTTGTGTGTGTGTGTGTGTGTGTGTTGGCGGCATTAAACACAGCCGTCGTAGAAGTGTTTTGAAATCCAATTACCAGCGCAAATTTAATTTGTTGCTGCACTCGAAAAAGTTGCCAACTTGCCGCCGCCGCTGATACTGTCCGGCTCCCCTACTCCCCTACCCCCTAACCCCTACCCAACTCTGCCCGGCTAAACAAACCCACAACTGCTGATAGCCTATGAAAATGGTTTAGCTGCAATAAAAGGGCCAGCAGCCGCTCCCCCGCTCTCCCGCTCCCCCTCTCACAATCTCTTTCCTTAGTCGAGTGTATATCAGGCACAGCTTGGATGTTGCCCGCGGCATTTGTTGTTTGCTTTAGCTTTGGCATCATCAAGTGGTCAGAGTGCAAAGTTTAATTTGAAAAAGGTTTTTTTTTGTTGTTATTTATTTATTAATTTTTGCTGCTGTTGTTTGTGTTGTAGGTGTTGCTGTTAGGTGTTGAATTATGAGCAAAGTTCAGGCGCGTTCTAACAATTTATAAGCCAAATAAAGCCATGTTATGGCCATGGGCGAGTCGCGCTCTCTTTCTCTCACACACTCTCTCGCTTTCTCTATTATTTGTGTGTGTGTGCGTGTGTGTGGTGAGTAACGTTTGCGCAGTGGGCGTTTGCCTTTTGCCTTTGCCTTCAGCCAGACGACTTCAACTTGTTGTTGGCTCTGTTAACCCCACAGGCTAACAGCTGTTACCACACGCATTATAACATTGAGCACATTAACAGCAACCGAGGCTTTAGCTAATTGCCTATAGAGACAGAGAAAGACAGCGAGAGAAAGACAGAGAAAGAGAGAGAGAAATACCGACAGAGAGAACGAGAAATCTGTAGACAATGATTTGGCAAAAAAACTACAAGAACTTAAAGTAATTGAGCAGCTGACTGTGCATGACTTGCTTTATATCTTTAAGCACCTTTTTTATAATCTATATTTATATATTTTATAAACTATACTTAGTGTGTGATTCTTGCGGTTTTTGAGCAGTTTTAAAAGCTTTGCAATATGCATAAAGGCTCAGCAAATTTCATTACTTTGTGGGCAACATATTTATTGTTGGCTTTTTATGGTTAGCGTTTATTGTTGTTGCCCACAATCTGTGCACAGCAGCAAAAGTGGAAGTTCAAATGAACTCAATTTAAGCTCGCTCGAAATGTTGAATACCATTTAAATATAATTTAAAAACAAATTTTTTCAAAAGGCAAAATTTTGGTGCATCATATCTCTCTTAATTGAAGTCCGAATTGATTAGATTTACAGAATTGGTAGACATTGAGACAGAAGACACCATTTGTATCTCTTAAATAGGTCAATACTAGAATTAGATTTTTATAAACTTGTCATAAATTCTGACTTCTCAACTTTGGCATTTTCCGCTGTGTACTCCCTCTCGCTCTTTGTATAGTAGGTTATGTATCTCTAACTGTATCTGTTGGCCAGCTGCTGCCACCTAATTGTTGAGCGCTGTGCAAGCTGAGCACTTGTCCAGGCCAAGGCAAATAACAATTGCCTTCACTTTGAGACTTCCCGCCGCGTTTTGGCCAGCACGCCTCTTGTAAGCTGAAACCCCTGCTCAAGTTGGGGTCTGAGTGTCGGGAGTCGGGAGTCTGGATTCTGAAGTCTGAAGCTTTGGCCTGGCCTTTCACAATAGGGCTATAATTTGAGAGACGCTGCGAATGCGAATGCCAGACTCGACGCTTAAGCACAATGCCCCACTAAATTACAGTTAATGTTTATTTCTTGGCCCCAATGACAGCCGGAGTGAGAGCCCGTGACCAGAGAGTCGAGAGTCGAGACTGGAGAGTCGAGTACTAGGTTTACCCGGTTGCCCAGTTGCCCAGTTGCTCGCTTGGACAGTCAAGCCCGGGGCTTTGTTTATTTTTCTAATCTGTCTGCCTCTTTTTTTACGTTTTCCCCCTCTCTTTCTCCCCCTCCCTCCAGAGTTGTTAGTGCATTTCGATTGTATCTTTGACTGCTGGCGTTGCCTGGATTTTAGTTTTGCTCGTTTGTCTTTTGTTTTTATGCTCTCTTTCTCACACTCTCTCTCTGCCTGGCCGTTCTCTGTCCTTTGGCTCTGGACAATGCTTTATTGAGTTATGGCTTGCATGCGGATATCCGCAAACAGAGCGAGATGGAAGCAGCCATGAGATACACTCGCATTTATATAACGCCAAGCCAGCCAAGTTTGTTATTGGCTCTGCATTGAGGTGTCCCGGCCAAGATTAAGCCATAAATTAGCTGCATTTTCACTCAACTCATAAATTCCCCAATATCACACACACATACACAAAAAGTGCACAATTCATAAAAATAAAATAATACTGTCATAGTATCTAATAACAATAAAATACTTACCCATCGCCTTAGACTAGTTTAGATAAACAACAACGAGCATATATCAAGGGAACACTTACCTAAAAGCAAAAGAGAAATAACATTTGGTTAGTTATGATCTATAATTTTATATAAGCAAATAAACAAGCATTTATTACTGGTAAATAAGAGTTAAAGTCAGAAACTTGGGTATTCTTGAGTTTACAATTTTCATAAACTAGCATTTACGTTCCATAATTAAAGAAACCATTAAAAACTTTAGTGAGCTTTATAATTTTATATTCCATAATTAATGAAGGCATCAAAAGCTTTTAATAAGCTTCATTATTTTATTATCATTTACTATACTATTTCAAAATCATAAATTAAGATATATTAATTTATAGATGATAGACAAAACTATAAATATAATGGTAGTATTCAACACTTGCATTTTAAACAAAACTAACATAGTTGATTTGTTAACGAACAAACTTTTAAACAGCTTTAAGCTTTAACGAGCTTATTAAGTGCTCACAAATCATATATTCTTTCAAAATAACATTTTTCATTGCACTTCCATTAATATTGCTTTCAACTACAACTCAATCTTTATTGTTTTAATAAACTCGGTCAATTGCAAACAGCTTTTAACCTTGTTATTGCTACTACTTTATGCATTGCCACTTAAATGTTAAGTAAACAATGCAATTTCACTTTATGATTCGAATTGTGCAAATAAAAAGTATTTTTATTAAGAGCTTATACACAAATTTTTTTGTTTCGATCAATTTTATTGCAACATTCGCTTTGTTGCTGCCATTGTCTGTGCCAATTAAGAAACTCATTCAACAGCAACGCCACGCAACGCATAAACTTAAAAACTTAATCTCAACAAGGAGAGAGAGAAATGGGAGAATGGCAGAAGAAACATGCCGGCAAAGTGAACGCACAACATTTCAATTCAACTTAATTTCCAACTTTGGACTAATCTTTTCTTGTCATTGCCTTAATTGTTGACCAGCAACAACAGCAGCAAGGAAAGCAACAAGAAGAATACTATACTATATACGCTATATACAACAATTTGCAGTCAAGTTTAATGCCCAACCTTTTCCGGTGGCCCGAGCAATTTAGCTGATGGCTTTACGCCGCATTTCTTTATATTTTCGTTTTTTAGATCCTGTACTTTGAAAAGGTACAAAAGGGTCTATTAAGTTAGTGCAACTGGGAAATGCGTGTAGCCCCTAAAAGGAGGTCTGGTATATTTATTATGCACATATTTTTTCCGTCTGTCTGTCCGTCTGGGTGGCAGTCTGTCTGTCCGTATGAACTATGAGAAATTGGGTTTTTGATATCTTTTTCCCTGTCAACCACAGAAAACAACAGTAGTCACAATATTAAAGCTACGGACTTATATTAGAGAAGTCTTTATTAATAGTGTGAACTGCATTACGATCGGATAAGAAACAGCGAAGATATGTAACAGAAAAATTGCACCAATGCATTCGCCAAGTGTCTAAACGGAAGCGGGGAAAACTCATTAATAACTTTCAAGTGATTATTGAAATTTAAAGTACAGGCTCTGCTACTGTCGGCTGTGTCCGACTGCAGCCTTCCGTCCCACTGCTCCGTGCTTTCTGGCTTTTTTTTTTTTTGGGCCACCTGACAGAGGCCTGGTCTCAATTTAAACAGAGAGAGAGAGCGCTAAAAATGTAGTTGTTACATTTAATTATATTCATATCTTTTGGCTGCCAAACGTGCCACGTAATCCGACAACTTACAAAGCGTTCTCAACTTATTGTGGGCGTGGCGTGAAGTAAACTTTCCTTTCCATTCCCTTCCATGCCTTTGCTTTCGTTTCGTTTGGTTTCGTTTCTTGCAAACTGTGCGAATTGTACAAAAATGCTGAACACATGCCAATTACCAGGCACCAAAAAGTGTCGAGGTGCCAAAATGAGGCCTCGCTGCACACACACACACACACACAGCTATAGAGCAGGTAACTTGCCACGCCCCCAGCGCCCCAGTCAAGGCTCGCACGGTTGCCAGGCACAAGCTTAAAATGCGCGAATGCCAAACGACATTTACATTTACATACAAAATGCAAAAGCAACTCAACGCGCGCCCTTACAACTGTCCTATGAGCAAAGTGTGGAAGTGTGGAGGGGGCTGAGGAGTGTGCGTAAGGGTTTGCACTGACTCTGTAGTTCGCAGTGGCAGTAAGAAGCTGCCAAGAGCAGCAGTAGGGTGGAGAGGGGGTCATGGTCTTCATATTTGGGTGCGCTCATGTGAGAAGCACGGATTCGTATTCGGATTCAGCTTTTGCTGTCGACTTTTGCCTTCTTGCTGGCCCCATTCTCCTCCTCCACTCCCTACAGCGGACTGTCTTTTTATTGTTGTAGTTGTGCGTTCGCACATTTTATTATTTTTTATGACTTTTGACAAAGGTGCGAAAATATATGTGCGAAATACATGGCATACGACTGTCAGATGCTCTGTAAGTCTTGTCAGCTGAACATGGCGTAAGCCGAAAATTTAACTACAAATAGTTGACAGAAATGGTGTATTCCAGCCGACAATTTCTCAGTGATATCGCCCAAATAGATATTCTGTTTAAAAATTTAAAATTTCTTAATAAATTCATTATCTGCTTTTAATGATATGCCTAAAAGTAGTATGTCATTTATTTGTAGTTTTATATTAATATATTTTCCATATCAGAACAAACAGTATACTACAAAGAACATCACTATCCTCACTTTTCCATTATTAAGTTTCATCTGCATTTGGCCGACAATTTTCCTCAAAAGTTTAATTATTTTCTATAATAATTAAATATTGTATTTCTTCTGCCCAAACTCAGCATTTCAGCATTTCCCAAAGAGTAAACTTCCATTGCTAGATTAGCCTATGCTCTGATAAATCCCCTGCGTGTTAGGCACTAAGGAAACGCAGTCAAATGAGTATACAAAAGTTTTGGGCAAAGGGCTTTGGATTTATGCGGATTTTTGTTAGGGTAAAACTTACACGCCGTTTCGCGGCAGCTCGGGCGGAAGGAAGGAATCAAGAAGCGGCAAGTCAAAAGGCAGAACGAAACAAGCCATTTGCCATTTGCCAGCTTCCTCATACTTGGAATTGCGCTCGGTTTTTCTTTTCCTGCTTTATTTTTTGCATTTTTTTGGTAACTTGATTTGCAACTCGTATGTGCGCGGTTGATATGGCAAGCAAAGGCAATGGCAAAAAAAGAAAACATGGCCAAGACATGGCTGAAATGCTGGTGTTTGCCCCGCTGCCAGAGCTTGTTCAATTGTTAAAATGTTTGTCATTGATGTTTGGCTTTTGTGCAAGCAACATTTAAGTATTTTCGCTCGTTTATTTTATTTTTTCGTTTCTACGTATTATTTGCAGATTGTCATCTCAAGTTGGGTTTTGCATTTCCATTTTGGCTTGGCTTTGCCTTTCGCTGCTCTCCATCAACAGTTTTAGTTTTTAGACCCTGTACTTTACAAAAGTACAGGAGGGTCTATAAAGTTGTTGCAAATGGGAATGTTTGTAACAGGCAGAAGGAGACGCGACCTCAGCAACTACATATAAAAGCTAGAGAAACCATTTTTGGTATGCAGATTATACTATGCAGGAAGCAGGTCAAGTCCCTTTCACAGCTAACCATAAAAAAGTAACAGACTTGTGATTGTATGTATAAATATGGCCTATAGCATTCTCCATCGATGCTCAATCTCCATCAATGTTTACTATTGGTCAAGAAACAGCGCAGATATGCAACAGACTGTTCGCTACATTGCGCAGAGCGGGAGTGGTTATCTCATTACTGAACTGTGTGTAATGAGTATAGAAAAACAAAGTACATGGTCTTCTACTGTCGGTTGCATGCGACTGTAGCCTTCCGCTCAACAGATCTGCTCCGTCGTTTCTGGTTTTCCCTTCCCTCTCTTTGCTCACTCCTCACTCAAGTGTTTTGCCAGCTTACTTTAACAGTCTCACCCATGCCCCCTCCAAGCTATGTCTCCTCATCAGTTTTCAACACTTTGCCCAATTGAAACGAAACGCCCAGACTGTTGCCACATTCCATGCCATCCCAGTGGCACTCACTCCAGAGTCGAGTTCATTCCTGGGCTGCTTGGCGCGTCTGTCATACGCCTGGTTTGGCACTTTTGTATTCAACCATTCCATTCGTTTGCACAAAAGGCTTTATTATGACTCTATAATACACACAATATATTTGTGTATATAATTTGTTTAAAGGCAACTCATTTAGCTAGCTGCTTTCACATTAAAGTCCCAGACCCAGAGCCAGACAAACCGTCAAAACTCAATTTGAATTGAAATTCGTGACGATTTGCTTTGTTTTTGGTTAAAGGCATAAAAGTTTTGTTTGCACTTCAACTCAACTGAACTCGTGCCGCTACCCCCTGGTCCCTGCTCCACAGTCCCCTCTTACACTGAGTGAAAAGTTGTGTAAGCATTTTGAATCGACCACAAGAGACTTGCCAATGTTTAAGTAAAATAGTCGAGCAAGTGAAGGAAAGAAGCAGTGAGTTATAGGCACTTTAGCTAGTTTTTGACCATTTAAAAAGCACAAGTACAAGACAAAGTATACAAAATAATTTTTAGCAACTTTTCAAACTAAATTTGAGTGTAAAAAATTTGTTAAATTTAAATGGCCATTTGTACAGCTCAAAACAAAAACTACATATATAAATATTAGAGACACTATTTGATTTGAACGTCCGACTGTAGCCTCTCCGACAAATAGCAGCCAACTTAAATAAGTAGTCTACTACTAAATCCCAACTCCCAAAACAATCTTGTTTATGCCAAACTAAAGTTAATTTTGTTAGAAACATAAAATTCAAGTTCTACTCCTTTAATTTAAAGCAAAAGAAAACTTTTGGCCTTACGTTAAGCTGCCGACAAACGCAACTTGGAACACACTTTAGAAAACTTTTCTTTCAACTATTTTTCTTTTTTCTGGTTTTTTTTTTGTCTGAAGTCAGAGTTCATTTTGAGCACAGTGGAAAACACATTAAACTCTCGGTACATATGCAACTCATACAGCGCTGGCAATATATTATCCAACTCGCAGTTTTTATCCAATATTGCAGCCTATGAGCTAACAGAAAAAAAGGAGGCTGAAATGAAACGATGTGTCACTCTCGACCTCCAACTCCTACCATGCCATATGAAAGGACTTATAGTTGGGATGCAGCACTGAGAACTTTGGTAACCATAAACTGCATGAAACTGAACCAAAAATCCTGGCCAAGTTGAAGAGGCCGCAATGAAATGCATTGCAATGCGCTTAAGTTTCATAAGCTGTGGTCAAAACCCCTCCCCTCGCCCATTCCACCCACTGCCCGGGGGCCGAATCTGTGCCATATACTCAGATCTCAGTGATGACCGCAGCCATGTGTGTGTGCATCTGTATATGTATGTGTGTGTGTGCCACGCCCTGTTTGGTCGACTGTCATTTTGGCAGTTGGAAAAGGAATTATCGAAAAGTGAATTCAAGGCAACGGCAATGGCTGCAAATTTCAGACTCGTTTCAAACATTGACAACAACTTTTCGTTGCACAAAAAAGAAAAAAAGCAAAACAAACATAGAGCATAAGAATATTAGCAAAAGGAAAAACAAGCTATGAACTACGTGTCCACAGAGAAAAAAATGTGTTCTAAAATTAAGTTTTAATGAACTTAATTTTAGATATTGCAACCATAACAAAAAGGGAGAGCGCGTAACTCGAGCTGTGGTTTGGAATAGGATATATTTGATTAAATGAATTTAAATCTAACTTGACGAACTCGATATAAGTTCAGTCTTCTCAACTTTAGCATTTTAGTTATAAGTAAAATATCAAGTTTGAAATGAATGTTTTTTCCACGTGTAATTGCGAACACAGACAAAAAAAATCGCTGGAAGTTGCAAAGGAAAAACTGTTATTTTTGTGTCAAATAGTTGGACAACTGTCCACGTACACGTCGAACTTTCGCTGACAGCTGCCACCACGCCCACTCACGCCCTAATGCACTCGCTGCAAATTAATATTGCAGTTTCCCTTTCTCTCGTCGTTTTTTTTTTTGTTTGAAAAAAAAAAACATAAAAAAAAGGGCATAAAGCGCATAGTTGGCCCAAAGTTGAGATGAGAAACTGGTAAGAAACTTTTTAGCGCGTCTGTAGCACAAAAATTAGTTTCTTCACTTATTGAAATGTCAATGGGAATGTCAGGCAGCTAGGCAGCTAGGCATCTCTGCTTCTTGCACTAGCCAAATTGTAATTTCGTCCCTGGCACCGGCTCCAGTTCCATCTCTTTGGCTACAGTTTTTGCCTGGCGTCAATTTGCTTGAAATGCTTCGTGCCAAATGATTTAGCGTCGCCTTTTTTCATTCCATTTTCCCCACTCTGTATGTGTGTGGGTAAAAAGTTTGAGCTTTTGTTTTTCAGTTGGCCTCAGGGACTGAAGCAGCCTCAGCTGTTTGGCAACGCGTTCGTCAATTTAGCCTAATGATATCAGCGGTATTCCTGTCTCTTGCCCCACCAACAACAAAAAAGGTGCGAAACTGAAATTTAAACAAATTAAAAAAGGAACCACTGAACCACAATTGAAGGCCCACATCTATGATAATGAAAAAAATTACTGAACACGCTATGAAAATAAAATAAAATAAAAGAAGCAGCAAATTCTGGGCAAAAAAGGTTGACGCTTGTCGCAGCTAATGAGCAGATCCAAAGTGACAAAGTTACAGCTGCTAACCAAACCACAGAAAAATGAATGAAAAATGCGAAAAAAATAAAAAACGAAAAAATTAAATAAAAAAGGTCATTTCGCTAAGTGGCTTAAGCTACCCCACGCGCACAGCGCTAAGTAGGTGTTTGGTTTTAACTTCATCTTTATTTATACTTTTATCTGTTCATCTCATGAAAGTCGCGGTATTTTTGACATTTCTTTGCTGTCTCCTTTTTTGCGACCACATAAATTAATGCGCCCAGCATCATATTCGAAACGCTTTTTCGGTAATTAATCAATTTGATTGATTATTTCATGTTGCCCAAGTTGACTGGACAACATTGTGGGTCGCTTCCTCAGCTCCCACGCTTGGGGTCTGGTGAAAAATGATGCGCATTATGTTGATACATATTTTAAATACTTGCATTATTAAGCCAATGGAGATAAATGACTTATGAATTTACCACGCTCAATTAGCATAATGTAAGCCTGCTGTTATCGATGCTAGAATGTGCCAACTGACAGCCTGTAATAAGCCCTGACAGCTATCAATTTTGGCCAACTATTAGCAGTTCAAAATATGCATAAATCTGTTGCTTGTTTTGCACCTATAAATTCACAATTCATTTACAAATTGAACAGAGCGAGAGAGAGAGATAGAGAGAGAGAGGAAGTGGAAGTGTGAGTGAGAGAGAACGACAGCTTCCATTACAGCAGCTTGTCAGAGTCTTAACAGCGCATTTTGGCCACTTTCCCCATTTGGCCACATCCTGTGGACAAGTTAAAGCTTTTAAATCCCCAGCATCAGTTTCAAGTGCTCCACCAACTCGCCTCATCGTGGTTACTTAACAGAGTGCAGGCGTGCATAAAAAAGCTTTCGCAAAGCTTTTAACGCTATGTTAAGGCGACATGCGATTTACATTATTTAAACAGCACTCGCAGCTTTGTTTGCTCTTACTCTCGCGCTCTCCAGTTTGCTCTCTTCATTTTGCTCGACTACAGTGACAATTGGCTAAGCTGAACTAAGACAAGTTCAAAAAAAATTTAAGCGAAATATAAATTAATTTTAAGCAAAGGCAATGAAAACTTTTTGAAATGTTTTAATTTTTGTGTTTTTATTTTTATAAATCATTTATTTTGATGAAAATGCGGTTCAAATTATTTTTTCACCTAAGAATCAATTTTGTTAAAAATGTGTTAACTCAAAATTAATTTTTCATTAAATAATATATATGAAAATCATAAAAAAAAATCATGAAATTTTGAGAAAATGTTAAACTGAAGTGCCAAAAATATAAATTACGAGTATAAAAAACAGAGATTATATAGTTACAATTTTTTTTTATAATTCATTAGCTTTAAAATTTTTTAAAAATTCTCAATAAAGTTATTTAGCAAAAATAAGCAAGATGAAAACAAAATACATTTATTAATTAAGATATGTTGCAAGCTTGCTTTTCTTTTCGCTTGCCTCAGCAACATATACTCAAAGTAAATATAAACAAACCCTTTGCTGTCTGCAACGTCTCTAATTAGCAAAATGTGCTAAACGTTTCATTGGTTTGAGAGCGCTTAATGGCGGAAGAACGGGTTAATCCAATAGCCAAAGCATAATAGCATCATCAGCAAAAGCGGTCTTTAAATTGAGCATTTTTTGTAGCCGCAAAAGGCAAGCCATACAAAGGCGCCGGCCTCATTGCTAATACACAACTCAACTGGCTTATCAAAACATAACATCACTAAACACACACACACCCATACATAGACACACACACACATGCACCTACACACGTGCCTCAAAGGCAAAAAACGTGATACTAATCGCATTTGCCAGCGCGACATGTTGTCAGTTGCCGACTTTTTGCCCCTTTTTTTAAGGCAGTTGCAAATAGTAAATGTTGTTGCTGTTGTTGTTACAAAAAAAAAAATGTACTAATTGAAAATGTTTTTGTGCTTTGCTGCTGGCTGTGATTTGTGCGCATTGCGTATACGCAATGTTGTGCTCCATTCAACACATGGAGCGCTTGTTACGCATACGCAGCGTGTGACAATCTGGCAGCAAATTTGATTGTCATTTTTATTATTATGAGCCAAAAGCGGAGAGACAAATACAAACACACGCATACTAATACATATATGCACATTTACATGGGAATTTGCTTGAGTTGCTTTTATTTTTGTGGGTGGTAGTAGCAGAATAACTGCTTAGATGGCACTTGAGTCTGTGGATTAACAAAGCATTAAATCTTAGCTTGGCATAAAATGGCACAATACACACACACACAAGCGCACAGGGTTAGCTGGAGTTAGCTTGAGCATGTTTTTGCTTTTTATTCATTTATTTGTTTTGTTTGGCTGTATATTTTTCGAGGGGGTTTTTATTGACATTTACTTGCTTAACGTGCTGCTGCTGCTTCTTCTTCTTCTGTTGCTGTTGCTTGTTATTGTCGTAAAATGTATTGTTGTTGTAATTTTTGGTATTTCAGCAAAACTGCAATAAAGCGAATTTTTCCACACGTTGCATACTTTTGAGCGCACAGTTAAAACGTTACAAAAACACACACATACAACTGAAGAGACTGTGTGTGTGTGTGTGTGGGTTTGTGTGTACGAGAGAGAGCAGAAAAATTGCAGTTACTACCGCGACGGAAGCTGCTCGTGAATTTTAAAACAATTTTTATACACAATTTTTCACATACAAATTTAAAGTTGCTTTTTGGCAGTGTTAATTTGTTGATATTTGTTAAAACTATTTGTGTATGTGATTTATAAGAATTATTGGTATTAAATTCGTTGCAATTGTTAATTGTTTTTGGCACGCACGCACACGCATGCAGAGGCTGAGGCACACACACAACAAAAATTTGTTGAGTTGATTATAAAACGACAGAGCAAAAGTTAGCGCAACGCTAGAAAGTACAAAATAGCAGCAGCCATAGCGGAGCGAAGCGAAGCGAAAGCAATCGAAAAGCTTACGCAGCTGGAAAGCTGGAAGCACAACAGAAAGCTTCGGCCAGGCACAGCAAGAGCGCAAAAGCTCGCCAGCAGAGCAAGCTGTGCAGTACTTTGCAGAGCTTAAAGCGCATGCGCCGCGTTTAAAACGCTGGAAAAGGGGCTTGAGAGGAAGACCAAAATGAGAGAGAACTTGATGCAAATGGAGAGCGTGTATTGTGTGTCACTGTAACAATGGAAGTTTATTGCATTTAACAGCTTCTCTGTGGCAGAGAGTGTGTATGTGTGTGTAGGTTGTATGTGTGTGTGTGTGAGTTGGCTGCTGTCCAATGATGCGTGCCTGCATTGAAGTGGACGCGACATGCTTTTTTGTGTGGCGTCTCATTAGTGTCAAGGCAAAGAGTTTGATCTGCCATTACATGCCACATATAATGCATAATGCAGGCCACGCCCACAAATGCAGACACACACACATCACACACACTTATGGATAAATGCAGAGAGCTTATATTAGCCGGCTTGAGAAGCCGGGTTCAGGGCAGCAGTTCAAGCTGGGCGATGGCAAAGGCAATTAATAAAATAAATATAATGAAATTTAATAAATTAAATACAATTCAACATAATTTAGCTAAAATTGTGCATTAATATTTGCAAATTTTTTATTCATTTTTTACATCAGCTTTTAAAAAGGCGATGCCAAAGTCAACTTTAGATTTGCGTCTAGCTTCAATACAATTTATAAAATTTGAAACAAAATTTCAAATATAAAAATTTAACAAAAAAGGAAATTTGGTAACGCTGGCTAAAAATTAACACAAAATTCAGTTAAATTAATAAATTCAATGAAAATTAATAAAACATAAAAACAAAAATTCTGCATTAATATTAACATAAAAATTTGCGATATTTATTTGTTTATTTCACTTTTTGCTGTTGTTTAAGCTACCAGCTGTAAAAGTTGCCAAAGCCAAAAGCGAAAAGCTGAAAGTTTTTGCTATTTGGGGGAGCTGCAGCTGCCAGCTTGTTGACTTAGGAGTATATGTACTTGTATGTATGTGTGTGTATGTAAAAGTATGTCTGTGTGTGTGTGTATGTATGTGTGTGAGCCATGCCTGGCAGTTTGTTTTTAATCAAGGCAAAACTGGGTCAGTTTGAGCTGCAACTAAAAATATCATTTATGTTGCCCAGCCAAATGCGCCAGTTGACTTTACCCGCCCCCTACCTCCCTATAACAACTTTTTACCTCTTTCTTTTTTGCATTGTATGCACAAATATAAATACAAACATATACACATACACATAACACACGTCATACCACACACACACACAAAGAGCTACAATTGGATGCTGTTTTAATTGCTACAGAGCATTTCATTGCGCTCATCGCTGTTAACGGCGCTGTTAGCGCGCTGTTACCGCTTAACATCCAGAGTTAAAGTTCTTTAACAGTTGACCCAGTTGCCTGGCACCGGTGCATCTATAAATAGAGCAAGAGAGAGAGAGAGAGAGACGAGAAAGAGAGACAACCCACCGACTTCATTTTACATTTAAGTCATGAGTTGAAGCTGGGGCTGGGCTTTTATGTGATGGATTCTCTTTTGTTGTTTTTCAGCAATTGACAGCGCGAGCGATGTGGAGCAAATTACAATTTCTATTTATAAATAACTTGAGAGTTCTTCACAGTAATATTGCCAAGTTTGATGAATGAGTTTTGGCTTAAGCTGCTGCAGAAAATATATGCTCTTCTAGGCAATTTGAATAAAATATGTTAGCTAAAGGATTTTGATTTTTAGCCTTAGCTGCTGTTTTTGAGAATTTAAAGAGTTGTAAATGATGTTGAAAGTGTAGCAAAATATTAATAGGTACTTAAAGTTAATCATATATTATTTTATAGTAATAATTATCAATTAAAATTGCGAATTGAATCTTAAATTTTCTGCTGTAATCTAAAATCTAAATTCTTTTTTCAAAAATATTAACCTTTTTCAAACCGAAAATATTTCATAATTTTTAAGAATGATAATTAGCTCAAAACAAAATTTTTATAGCTGCAATATTTTAATACTAATAAAATAAATTATATTAAATATTTATATCTAAAACTCACCTCTGACGAAGTGAGATAACACATGCGCGAATCGGTACTCTCAATAGAGGCTTGTTGTACAATTCCGTAGCGTGATTCACGATCGCTCAAATACTCCGAACGCAGACTGTCCTGACGTATAAACTCCGCACTATAATTCAAGAACCAAAGTTTATTAATATATGAATTGATCGGATAATTCTCAAGCTCTCACCGTTGCTCCAAGGAATCAGCGCGCGCACTTTTATATCCGGAATCATTGAGGCTGCTGTCCTGCCGCAGCGATGGCAATGAGTCCCAGGGTGAACGCTTGTGCCCGGAACCGGGCATTTGTTGTGTCATCATGCCATGACCGGAACCGGAACCTATAGTCGAGCTGCCCGAGCGCCAGCCATCCGAATGCCGGAACCACTGAGCACGTGCCGATTCGCCAATGCAGCTGGCACAACGTGAGTTGGAGAAACTGTAGTTAAATGAAATTAATATTAGTTTTTTATAAAATAGAAAAATACATTAAGCCTATATTAATGTGTAAAAAAAATTGTAAATTAAATAAATAAGTAAATATTTCAAATACCTAGCATTATGATCGGATAGATAGCCGCGATCTCGTTCACGTTCCCGCTCTCTGATCAACTCGTTGCGATCGCTGTAGTAACCATCCCGATCACGATCACGTTCCTTATCGCGTATGGTGGATAAGGGGCGATGTGGCGGCAGCGGCAAGGTTGACGATTTGGCATTAGCTATAGATGAAATAAAATAAATTCAATTAATAATTGAGCATTTACCAGCAAGCAATTACAACTAACTAAGACAGCTAAAGCACTAAGTCAGGCGAATGCAGTTGAGTTTAGTTTAGAGTTTTTTATACGATAGTTAAACGATAGTTTTAAGAGACGTGCATTCAATGGTACTACTTACGCCTACGTAGTGGATATGGACTGCGCTGTGTTGATCCTGGCAGACTTTCAGCGAATTCTGATTGTTGTTGTGGTTGATAATGATGTTGTTTTAGTTGTTGTTATTGTTGTTGATTCGTAGTGTTTGGTGTTTGGTGTGAGATCATGGTGCGCATGATATGTATATGGTTAGCATTTAAGTTTCAATTATTTAAGTATATTTGTTTGTTTTTTTCAAGAGAAAGAGAGACATAGATAGTTTTTTTTTTATGATTGGAAAAACGTAGAAATCACACATAATAAACAAAAACATTTAGATAAGTTTAAAGCTAAATAAAAAATATATTTTGCATAGCATTAAAGTAGCAAAAAACATAGATAGTTAAATAAAGCAAAGACTTATTTTAGCATTTTTTTTATGGTTTGTTAGATTCTTGCAAAATATTTTAGAGCATTTATGTTGCATTTTGTTTTGTGACAAGTTAAATTTCATTAAAATTTATTATAGAACGTAATTAAAGCTCACTGGATGAAGCTTAAAGCACAACAAATGGTGCTTTTGACTAAAGCTAAATTTGATTGGCATTTTGAAATATTTCATGTAATAGCAAAGCTGAAGAGCTTTTAGCTTAAAGCAAAAATATCAGAGCTTTCGACTGTGATTAACCTCAATACTACGGTATTTTATTATTGAATTTGAAGTTTTAATTGTTAAAAGCTTTAATGCTACGCCATTATATGGCTGATTACCATATAAAATACTGTTTTATTCTGTACTTCAGCATTTCAAAAGGCATATTAGTTTAGTGTTGAAGAATTTCAATTAAACTAGCGAGTGCAAACTGTTTGTCAATTGTGCTTTTCCATTTGTTTTATCTGAATACAATTGAAATTCCTTTGGCAAGCAATCTGCATTTCCACTTTGCCCTTTCGAAAAAGGGAGATTAGGAAATTTGCCGCCTTAATCAGATTATCACACTTGCCACACACACTCGTAACAAATGTGGGGTTCTCTATGATTGCAAAGAGAGGGGAGGAGGAGCTTCTCTTTCTCTCTCAGCCAAGCTAATTTAAAATTCGATTAGAGCAGCAAGAAAGACGAAATATTTCAGACTACAGAAACAACAATACGCAGAGAGCACGAAATTACTACAAAAACACAACGGATTCGAATGTGGGAAAACTAAAAGCGAAAACCTCAGCTAAAAGAAAATTGTAAGCACTCGCAGCTTACCCAGATTTTCCATGCTCTGGGAGAGCAGGGCCTCAAAGGTGTGCAGGCTGTAGGATTCGGCATCCATGCCCTTGGCGAGAGTATTACGCAGATGCATCTCGTACTCCATAAGCAGCCGGGAGGTGGGGCTGCCGGGTGTGGGGGTTACATTTGGAGCCTGCTGATGCTGATGGTGTTGATGCCTGGAGCCACGTGGTTGTGGATGCGGCTGATGTGATTGTTGTTGCTGCTGCTGTTGTTGCTGAGACATTTGCTGTTGCTGTTGCTGCTGTTGTTGCTGTTGTCCATAAGATTGATCTTGATCGGAGTTGCCGTTGCTGGAACTGGGCGTGGTTGCATAGCATTGATTATCGAACATAACATTATCCGAGGGCGGGGAGCCCTCAATGCAGCTACGTTCACGCTCACGCTCCAATTCCAAATACAGATTACGCGGCGGATAACCCCGGCCGATTTCATGAGAGGATCTGCGCAGAATAACATTTAATTAAATCACAATTGCAGAAAACTAGTGTTGGCAAAATAATCGATAGCATCGATATTATCGATAAAACCGCTCTACAAATTTACGTTTTTCCGAGTATGCTGAGAATATAATATTATTTCTTACACGTTTTCCCTGCGACTAATTTTACTAGCTTTACTGATAAGAAAAGGCTTTTATTCCTTGATTTGCAAATATTATGTTTTTGATAAATATGTTAAATAATTACCCGATTACTCAATCATAATCGATTCTACCTAAATTATCGATAGCACCCATCGATGTTTTGCCAACACTATAATAGACTGATTAGGTACTCACCTAGAGCCGGAGAAGCGCGACGACTGACTGCCGCTTGAGCGTCCCATTGTATTGTTATTCATGACGTGATGTCCACCTCCCCCGCCCATGCCCATGTTGACGCCCATGCCCATGGGCATGCCATGCTGATGCATGTGCTGCGGCCCCAATGTTTGTGCCGCATTCGCATTGTAGTAGTTGTAGCGACGTCGCCCCATCTCCGGCGAGGTAACGGGGCTCTCGGTGCTCGGCATCGGTTTTAGCATGCGCTTCAGGGTGCTCGTATCGACATTCATGTCCTCGGTGCTCTTGGTCTTGCGTCGGGTGTTGTTGTTGATTACGTTGTGCTGGTGGTGCATGTCGTGCGAGTGCGCCTCGCGTGTCTGCAATGAAATCGCAGCAAAACAAAAGGCAAGCTGATTAGAGACCCAGACAGACCATATAAGCCAGAAGTGAGACATTTGAGATTGTCACACAATCGGGGGTTCAAGCACTCAGCACAAGGTGCGTCATCTTCTAATAAATTAAATCATTAATCGTTTTCCACAAGTGAGCAATTTTTGTACAGGTTGATCATATAAGATTTGTTTACACTAATTTTAAAGGCAATATTAAATTGACTATACGAAAGAGCGATCTTTCGGCAAAATAATAGATATTAAAGGTTTTGAATTGAGTTAATCGTTTTCATATGCTTGAAGTAATTCAATTTTGTCTGCCGACATAACAGATGATGCACCCTGTATTCGTACTCTCCACTCACCATATCATCGTTGAAATCCTTGCTGCGTGTGCCAGTTGATTTGGTGGCGGTGCCCACACTCTGGTGCAGGCCACCGCCCACCTGGGTTCCCTCGCTCTTCGACAGATCCATGTCCATTTGGCAGGCGCCAGCATCGTCTGGGCCCACCTGTGAGCCGACATGATTCTGGCTGCACATATCCGAGCCGCTGCCCACGCCAGTGACAATCACTCCGGGTGTATTCGTATTGACACCTGCATTGGTCACCAGGTTGCCATCTTGACCTTTGAGCTGACGTTGCAGGGTATCTGTGGGTTGAGCAATAATACAAATAAAATTAATATTTTTATAAGCATGCAAATATATACAGAATAGAATTGATAGCTTAGGAAATTTGTTTATATTTGATTGAGCATTATGATTAAATGGCTCTTAAGGTTAATTCAGTTAATAATGAAAACACGATTTATTTATGTTTAGAAGTAAATTTTCCCTAAGTTTCCCTAAGTTTTAAATAAATACAGAACCGACTCAATTTAGTCATAACCGATTCGAAAACGTTGTTTAATTAAAACTGAACTAAACATGACATTACAATTTATAGATAAATTATAGATAAAGTATAGATATTGCAGTTGAAGTTAGTAATCCAACTAATCCAACATAACCTATACAAACGACCGTTTCCAAACGGGTTTAATCCAAGCATAAGTAAATATATTGCGAAATATAGACTAGATCTTAAGGCACTTTACCTTAAATACCCTGTTATTCACATTATAGGCTGTTTCACATATTCTCTAAAATTCTTTTGAATTTCATAAAATTGAACTTACCGGCACCTTGTACCACACCGGGACCACCACTGGCCACGTTATCATAGAGGGAGGTGCTGCTAACGGCGCTGACGACCTTGCCCTGCTGCTGGCCATCGACATCGGTGATTCTGTGTGAGCCGACATTACGCGGCAAAGTGGATGAACCTGCAATGAGTATGGCGATGAGATTTGATGGGTGGGATGCGACGGGGGCGGTGGAGGAGTAGGACTCTTGACTTGACTGGAGCTAACTGAACTGTTTAGCTAACGGCGTTTATTTACAGGGTATACGAGAGGCTTTATCAAAAAAAAAAATGTGGTAAGGAAACCTTATAGAGACAGGTCGAAAAAAAACAGCGGCCCAACGCGAGCAAAGTAAACAAATAGGGGAAATAAAAATGCAAATGAAAAGTTCAAAAGTAAAGCAAGAAAAACAACTGGGGGAAAACGGGCGGAAAAGCTCGTTGAACTAAACGCTAGGCGCTTTAGTTTTGATTTCAAGTTGTTGGTACTATTTATTTGGTGGATTTGGTATTTGTTTGGTATTTGTTATGTTGTATTTTCTCACCTCTAACACGTGGATCGGTTCTCAGGCGCGCATACTGCTCGGCGGACATGCAGGTGCACTGGGGCTCTTGGCGCACGCGCGACGGGGAGGCGGGCGTGCTTAACGGCTTTCGCTTGGCCTTGACCTTGCCCTTGCCCGGCGGATCCAATTTCAGGGAGTAGCTCGATGAGGCCTTTCGTGAAAATTTGAAAGAAGGCGACTGTAAAACGTCGCACTATCATTAGGTTAGTTGATTGGGATTACAAGGTTCTGTGTGTGCGGTTTTCTGCTTTCTTTTCTGCTTTCTGTTGTTCTACTGCTTTCTCTATAAGCATATACTAATATTTAGTATATACTAAGTGGGCACAAGCAGTGCAGCTTGGCGAAGGTATTATTCAATTAAGCTGTTGTGGCTTAGTGTTATTTTGTGAACTTAGAGAACTACCAAGTAGAAGAGTGCATAGAGTTAGTAACTTGACAATGTGCTGAGAGCCACAGAGTTTGGTAAATATACATCTAGAAATTGTAGTTTAGCTTAGTTAGAGTTTAGACAGTGATAGTTTAGAGTGAAGTAGACAAACATACACATATACAAGCATTGGCATTTGGCAGCTACAATTAGAGTTAGAGTATTACGTATTTAGTTGAGTTTTGGATAAGTTGAAGACTTTGAGTGCATTTCAATTAAGCAGCGTGTTCTTATCAAGAGCTAATCTCTCTTACTAAAGCAGTAGCTTGGAAGCTTAGTAGTTGCGTTTAACTTAGCCTAGTCTTACTAACGTTTATACTAGATAATTTTGATTATATTTGCTGCGAAAACAGTTATTGTGAGCATCTGTGCGTGTACTTTTTGCAGTGATTTCGTTTTTGTTTAGGTTTTAGAAACCGTTCAAAATGTTATTCCAAGAATATAACAGTTATTGTATATAGAATATATTGTATATTTTACTTTGGTTTAACCTGGCGTTAACTTGTTTATATATGCCTCACAACAAATTCTTTGTTTCCTATAGCTCTGAGTCTAGCTTAAGTTTCTTCTTTCTTTAAATATAATTTTATATCTATTTCTTTTTGAAAGTTGCTCGTATATTTCTTGAGATATATTCTGTTAAACCGCCCACTTGGTTCGGGAGGAGGCTGGGATTTGTGGATTTAGGACTCGTCGGATACGGTTTGCAGTGGATAGGTAACGGTATTGTAGTAGAGGATACGTGCGATTGTTTTAAAGCGTTTGGCGTTTTTCTTTTGCATTTTCATTGTACGTTTTTCAAGCAATAGGTTTGAAAATTAGCAAATGTTTTTCAATATTCCGATTATCATATACATTTTGCAAGATTTAGAATTTAGAAAAATTTTATTTTAGTTGGCGCACGTGTCAAATGCAAACGAATCGAGAAAATATATATATTTATAATAGAGAGAGTTAAATAAAGTTTATGTTAGATAATAAAAGCAGGGACAGAGTTTGTTAAATTTTCATAGATTGATAGATAGAATAGAAAAGCATTGTAAGTGTACATTTAAAGTTTGTATTTGATATATTTTTAGTTATATTTTTAAGCAAAATTATTGTAGTTTGTTGGTTGTAGTTGTTGTTGTTTTGTAGTTGGTGTGTAAAGTTTTGGTTTTTTGGTCGTAGTTTTTATTTTTGGTTTTTATACGTTAGACATTTCGAATTTTAGTACGAAATTGATATACATATATATTTATAAGTATTAAAATGAAATGCATTAAAAATGAAACGAATTTGAAAACGAATTTTGAGTTTTGGTTTTATTTGATTGGCGTGTTTCGAGAATGATTTCGAAAATGATTAGAAGAGAGAAAAAGAAATGAAAGAATATATAATATAAATACATTTAACAAATTTTCGTGGTTGTGCGTAGAGTATGTATGTGTGGGTTAGGTCTGTGTGTACATATATATATGTGTGTGTGTGTAAGATATATAGAGAGTGTATACAGTTGTTGTGGAAACCTTTATGGAACTTTAAAATACACACACACACACAACAAAGGTTAGGAACTTTGCACATTTACAAAATACATATCTTACGGCTCTGGGGCTAAAGAAGCTGGTATTTAGCTGGTAGTTTTGGTATTTTCTGGTATTTATTACATATATAACGGTTATAATATGGTATGCATGTTTTTTTT
>JAWNNJ010000064.1:0-19550 GCA_035045125.1 Hypselothyrea guttata
GCGAATTTGGGGTGCCATAAATCATAGCTCCTAAACGGGTAGACATATCTTCATGAAACAAATTGCGTTTTACAGAAAAATATTCAAATTTTCAAAGAAACTAAACTTTATTACGCTGCGGCTTATAGAAGCTGCGCTATACGCGGTCAAAGTTGAGTTTTGTTGCAAATTTCACATCAAATTTAGCGGAAAAAAGCTAGATTTTTCTTCACCTTGTTTTTCAATAAAATACTCAATTAATTTTTTTTAAAATGATTTATTTACGTTTATTAACATATTCAAAAGATGTTTTAATTCAAAGATTGTTCAACGATGTACGTACAATTTTTATTTATTTTGTTTAATATCATCAATATTGCACTAATTTGCTGGTCGAGGCAGCGTATTCGAAGAGTATAGTATATAAGCGATATCTCACAAAATATTCATGAAATTTGTATTTTGAGACATAAAACCAGTAGATATATATTATATTGCATAATGCACTATATTTAACTTACAAGAAATATTAATTTATTGGTATATTTTGTCATATTTAAAGCAAAACAATAAATATCACATAAAAACAGTCGAATATGCATGTAACAGACAAGCTGCATGCGGTACATTTTCTTCTTCTTATACCCCCTGACGCATGGTTTTTGCACTAGGTTGGTTGGGTTTTTTTTTTAAAAACCAAATTTCCCGCAATTTCCCGCAGCTGAACTTTTGGAAATATGTGAAGAAATATTTGCAGAATATAATGTCATTCACAGTTTTTCACCCAAATCGCCCCAAAATTTTGAAACTCTATATAAAGTTGGAGAATATGCTCAAAATCAGGTACTTCGCAAAATAATTCCGCAAAAATACCGAAATCGACAAATCGAATTTGTTTATGTTTTATAATATCTAAAATAAGTGTAATTACAAATATAAATTCACACATAATCGATTTCTCTTATACTTTTTTTGTTTATCGCCACTAAAGTTGGACAAATTGCACGTAAAAAGGGCCGTTTTACCAAAATACAAATTTTTTTTCAACTTTGAGAGTCTGTAACTACTAAACCAGTTATCCAAATTTATTAAAATTTTGGTTTCCACAGCATTATATATTCCTCTATCAGATGGCATTACTTTTATTCAGCACCTCGTTTAGCGGGAAATCATTTTTGGCACGCCAAATCTAGCTATTGAGCCACTGTGCGACGCCCAACTTTGATGTACTACTGGAAGTTCACTTGTGCACTAATAAATAAATAAAAATGTGAAGAGTATTGCGAAAAGTATGTAAAATATAAAAAAACAAATTATGTTAAACGGATGTGCTTCCTGTTTTTTCTGTGAATTATTTTTTTTTGTGTATTAAAATAGAAAAATGTTAACAAAAATGTTCGTCTTCTATGGATCATAACTAACAGGGAACTCCTTGGAACTAGCAAGTAAATATGGGAAAATGTTTATGTTTATAATTAGTTTATAACACAAAAGAAATTTGTTGCCCCAATCATACCCGTTTTTTTTTTTATCTAATTAAAGACAACTATATTTTGTATGTACGCCATACAAATTTCAGAATTTTTTAGTTGCATACTTTAAGGTGCACATATAATAATATAATTGACTTGCTGTTTGTCGAATAAAATAACAAGGTGATGTTTTTCTACCGATTTAAATGAATCGTACCATTTTGAAAAGAAGATTGTTTAAACTTTCTACAAAAAATAATACCAAGTGCTTCAACAATTTTTTTGACCGTCACACTCTTATCTCAATAAAAATTACTCATTTACAAAATATTCCTACATGGGCGGTGCACGTGGGCGTGGTCCGATTCACCTGAAATTTTTTCCATTTATTCTATTTGTGAATACAAGCGTTTGTACTAAATTTCAGCTTCATAGCTTTATTATTTTATTTTATTCAAAATAATTGGCCATTTCGACCAGTGTGCATTGACGGATAATTCTGTAGGCTACGTACATCCCAAATTGAAGTCTGTAGCTTTTTTATTGTGACCGCAGTGGCACATATACTCATTTTGAAAAAGATTGTCTCTTGTATATCTTCACTATTTATAATTTAAATCATAAATAATCATATAGCATCGGTAAAGAATACCATAGACTACGCACATGCCAAATTACAAGTCAGTAGCGCTATTATTGTGGTTGCTGTGGCGCTTATTGTTTTCGAAATTTTTGAGATAGGTGTAGATTTTAGATGATGTATGAAGGAGGCGAGATATCAAAATTATAAAACAAGCTCGTACTGCGTACGATAATAGAGAACCTGCATTCCAAAAAATGGTGTCTCTATCTCTGTTAGTTGCTGAAATCACAGCTGTCATTTGCACAAAATTTATAGACCCTTTTACTTTTTTAAAGTACAGGGTCTAAAAAGGAATAAAAAAATAAATAAAAAGGAATAATAAAATTGATATAAATATAACCCTGTTTCTCTGTGAAAACGTGTAGATCTCGGTAAATATAAAGGCTACGAACCTTAAATTTGGCATAGAAATAGCTATATGTTATAGGCATATGCTATTTATTATATATAGTATCAAGTGTAATCCGGAACCAATAAAAAGCGCCTAAAGTTTGGGGTTACAGTTTTATAAGTAGTTGGCAGTCGAATGAATCTAGGCTCAAAGTGCTATAGGGGAGAAAGCCCTAAGCCTCAGTGGCTTGACCTAAATGCGCTTTTAATAAGTTTGGCCCAAAGTTATGAATATTTGCCGAATGCTGTTGCCTGAGACACGGCTGACACGACGATATTAATCTCACGTAGCGACCGGATAATGCAGCAAGGAGAAAATACTGGAGACAGAAGGAGAACAGCAGGATATGTAGGATATGGGGCAGGCGAGTGCAGGTTGCTGTTAGATGCAGCAGAGCTGTGGCAAGGTGTGTGCCCGCAAAAAGAAAGCGTGCTGCATGCAACATGCTGAGTGCTTCAAATGCAGCAAGAACGCAGGCCGCCGACCGATGAGAGGGGCAGGGGGAGGGCATGGCATATAGGAAAGTCGAGTGGGGGTTACTGCGTTTACTTATCGCCTGTATAAGATCAACGTCGCAGCTTTGACGTCAGCTGCACCTGCGCAACGTGCCACAAGCCAAACGCAGCGGCAGAGGTAGGGGCAGAGGCAAAGAAGCTGTTGACCCCTCTGAGCTGTTAACGGTTAACGGTAACGCGGCCGTATTTGTTTTTGCTGCTCTTTTAATAAGCAAAGAAAGCCACAGAGAACAGTCGCAAACGGAAAGAGAGACAGAGAGAGAGAGAGAGAGAGAGAGAGAACCAAAGACAGAGACACAGTATGCTTAACAGTATTTTGGGGTTAGCGTCTCATCGTGGCTCAAACTCCAAATTAGCGAAGCAAAAGTTAATTTTCATTTTATTACGAAAAAATGGATTCATCAATTATTTGAAGATTGTGTTGCAAAAGGTTTATGAACATAATTTTCTTAACCGCTTTAAAATCCTGTCAAAGTGGCATAAAATTCAACATAATTGCTTATTAAACTGGTAAGGAAGGAATGATCAGTCGGACAGAAGGCTACAGTTCGATGTTAACGACAGTGGGATAGCGTACGAAATAGACAAAAATAGGGATAAAAACTTTGTATGTCTGTCTGCCAGTAATAGTGAATATAGCAGATTGTTATTTAGAATATATTCTTTCGACCATGAGATCTAACTATTTGGAAAAGCACATTGAAATCGGTTAATAAACATAGAAGATATTTACGTTTAATTTTGTGTTGTGTTTAATTCTGATTCACATTTAACTTTTCTTTGGCGACTGGCCGTAACTGACTTAAGATAAATCATTATTTGTGTAAATTGATAAATAAATAAATATTGAATACGAAGTCAATGTCAAGACAAGTCGCAAAATCAGCAAAGTCAAAGCTGCGGATGCTGCTATGCAACTTGATACCTGCATCAGTTGCGCATAATTATCATATCAACGAAAAGCAGCAGCAGCAGCAGCAGCAGCAGCAGCAACTGGAATTGCATTCGCTGGCAAAAAGTGCATAACGCGTGCTGACAACAACAACAACAATGCTCCCTCTTGTGAGCTTGCAACGTGTAGCATGCAGCAAGCAGCATGCTGCATGCAGCATGTAGCGCGTGCCATGGGCCAGAGGCCAATCCATGCAGCGCGAGCCAATGTGCAATCTGATCTTGCCACCTCCCCTCCTCCCGCTCGCCCTCTCTCCACACGGAGCCCTGCACTCCTTGCGCTTGTCATTGTTATTGTGACTGCGCTCTTAATGCAGCTGCATCTGTGTGTGTGAGTGTGTGTGTGTGATGTGTGTGTGATGTGTGTGTGAGTGTGGATGGGTGCGTGTGTCTTAATTCGGTCTTAATGTGCGCCAATTGCATCATAATCAGGGTCAAAGAGGGGCAGGCAAAAAGCACAACAATGTAGTCTAAAGTGTAGAGTAGAGATTTCTGAAAAAAGTGGAGACTGGAGAGATACAATAGAGATGGTTGAATGTGTAGTGTTCCATGTTGCATATTTCATGTTCAATGTTCCATGTTCCACGTATGAACTGCATGATTTATATCAACAAGTGAGAATTGGAGAGATACAATGGAGATGGTTGAATGTGTAGAGTTAAGTAAAAAGAGAATTTAAAGTAAGCGCCGAAAAATGTAGATCTAAAACTTTTGAGTAAAGCGACGGGTGTAAGAATTGGGAGTCTTGAATGTATAGAGCTAAAGAAAAGAATAATGAATAGAATGCAGAGTTCGGAATGAGAGAATATATAAGTATGGAGTGTATTTCTTATGTTATGGTCCACGTTCTACGTTCGTTCACAGTATAATGTAAATAAACACTATTTATTTGTTTTAAGAATATTATTTATACTATTATTTTACTTTTGCTGTAAATGCTTAAAACTAATAATGCCATTATTTAAATTATGTATCCTAATATAAGTTTCATTTAAGTAAGGATAATAAAACAATAGGCTAAAAACTGGAGAGAATAAAATGTAAAATTGAATAAATGCTACATATAGGTACAAAATGCGAATCGTAAGCAACAAGTGTTAAATCTTGACTGCAGATCTTCAAGTGGAGACTTGCAGAGAGTGTAGAATTTAATGTGTAGACTTTGTATGAAAGAGCTGCGGACGCAGGTGGTCCGGTCTTGGAGGTGGCACGTGCCACATCAGCTGCACAGCAACTGCAACTGCAAGGACCCAAAAAACAAGAGTCGAAGTATTGTAATTACGGCCAGAATGCGGGCCAACCGAGACCTGGAGAGCGGCAAAACGGGTTAAAAGGGGGCGTTGCTGTGGCAATCCGTCCCCACGTGAATGCCCCATGGGTCGATCGGTGCAACGAGCTGCATAATTGATATGGACATTGGCGAGTGATGAAGTAATTGGAGGCAACAGCTCATTAAGCAAGTGCCAAAGCAAACAGCAAAAGGAAACTGAAACTGAGGGAAATATGCCCCCTTCTCCACTCCCCACTCAGCACCCTGTGCTTTGATGACCTTGACAATTTTTCTAATTACCTTTTGGTTTAATTTTATTTGGCATTCATTAATACCCGCTGAGTGTTAATTGCAATTAATTTGTAAGGAACAAATTGCGTTTTTCTTCTTTTTCAGGATTTTTAATTGAGGTTAACCAATTGACATGGCAAGTGGCAAGTGGCAAGTGGCAAGTGGAGAGTGGAGAGTGTAGAGTTCCTTGTTGATCGTCGAGAGCACATCTGCTGGCCACCCAGGCATTAGCCGAAGCTCATCAACGCCAGAAATTAACGAGCATTTAGCCGAACAACAAACAAAAATGCCAGCATTACCGACGCTTTATCTATCACAGGACTCCGACTCCGACTCCAGACAAAGCCATGCATGTCCTCGCAAGTCCTCGCATGTCTGGCACTCATAAAAAATTCATATTTAAAAATGCATAGCAATGAGATGGGCAGAGCCGATAGGTGTAGGGGCAGCATAGGGTGCCGAGAGCCAACGGGCAAGGGGGCATGCCTAAATAGGCTACAATACAAAAAGCGAGCGACACGCAAAGTATCCGCAAAGCGAGTAGAACGAGCTAAAGCTAATGGCAGCAGGGGCGTGATGAGAACGGCGCGGAGTGTGGACACCCACTAGCCTTAAGTGGGTGGAATGGGAGTGGCATCCGAAGACAAGATCGTTGAAGGGGCGTGTGGAGTGCACAACTTGAAAGTGGAGAGTGTAGCGTTAAGTGGCACAGAATTACAGTGAAGTGAATCTGGAACAACATGGAGAGCAAAGTATGTTAAAATATAGGGACGGGGCAGATCAGTGGGACGGAGGCTACAGTCGGACGTAACCGACCGTAGAAGACCCTTTACTTTGAGTATATGTACATACAAACACAATCAGACGCACACACACTAAGTTACCCGCGTATGCAAGGCACACCACCCCCCCTCTGCATAGTGCGGCAAATTGTCTGTGGCATATGTTCGCTGTTTCTTATCCGATCGAAACAAAATTCACAGCGTCGATAGAGAATGTCATAAACTAGTTAAATACCAAATTACAAATCAATAGATTTAAAACTGTGGCTACAGCAGCTTTTCGCGGTTTGCGGCGGAAGGGGGGGAGGTATCCAAAATCTAAAACAAACTCGTGCTGCTTACTGAATAGGGGAACCTGAATCCCGAATATGGTGTCTCTAGCTCTTATAGTTGCTGAGATCTAGGTGTTCATACAGACAGACAGACAGACGGACAGACAGACAGACGGACAGACGGACATGGCTATATCGACTCGGCTTGTCGTCCTGATCAAGAATATATATACTTTGTGGGGTCTGCCACGCCTCCTTCTGGGTGTTACACACATTTCCTCTTTGCACTAAACTAATAGACCCTTTTTACTTTTTTAAAGTAAAGGGTCTAAAAATACGAGATTTTGTGGGTTTTATTAATATTGGGCATAATGGGGCGTGGCATCAATGATTTGAAATAAACTTGATCTGCGTATTGCACACATCTACCGATAGCAACTAAAATGCTGTAGCTCTTATAGTTTCCGAAATCCCAGCGTTCATCTAGACGGACAGACAGACAGGGCTAAATCGACTCAGCTCGCTTCCCTGAACTCGCCTTCCCTATATACCTTGTAGGGTCTGCCACGCCTCCTTCTGCCTGTTACATACATTCCCACAAAGTTATTAACCCTAGTCAGTAAACTGTTGTGATTGCTTAGATTTTGGGGCCAATTTTGGTATTATAGGTGAATTATCACTTTTTTTACTTACTCTTGCTTTACTTTTAGACTAATTACAGTAAAGTTTAGAGTGAAGTGTAGACAATAAAGTGTAGACAGTGCCCAGTCTACAGAGAATTGAACTATTGAAAGCACATGAAGTCAAGCGTTTGGTTTACAGAGTCCAATATATTTTAACGAAAATAAATTGTAAAGTGTGGGTAAAGTGAGAGTAATGTGCAAGCAGTGTGTGCAGCGGAGAGTGGAGAGTACACCGTTCTTTTGCGAAATTAAGCTGGTATTTTACGAGTGGGGCACCTCGAAATGTGGCACGCGCCGTCTGCAATGAGTGTTTGTTTGCCCGTGTTGTCATGTTGCCTTTGCCTTTGCCGTTGCCGTTGATCCTTGGCACTGCTTATCCTTAATTTCGTTTACTTTTCTCTTCTGCTTCTTCTGGTTGTTGTTGTTTTTAAACCCTGCTCTTTAAAAAGGTACAAATGGGTCTATTCAGTTTGTGGCAATAAATACTGTGTATAACACCCAGAAGGAGGCATGGTAGATCCCACAAAGTACATGCATATATTCTTGATTAGGACGACGAGCTGGTCAATATAGACATGTCCCTTTGTCCATCTGTCCGTCTGTTCATTTGAACACCTAGAGGTGGCGCCACCATTTTTTGGTATATATGTTCTTCTATGTTGCAAGCAGATCAAGTTTGTTTTAAATTTTTGACATCTCGCACCGTTCTACCGCTAATCGCAAAAAATCCAAAAATCCAGCAACATTATAGCGCCTCAACCTAAAGCGCCTCAGCAGCCACAATTTTACATCTGCAGACTTTTAATTTGGAGTGTACGTAGCTTTTCACTTTCATCATCACTCACTTTCACTCTCCATCAATGCTGTGAATTACATTACAATCCAATAAGAAACAGCGAAGATATGCAAAAGACAATTTGCTCGACGGTGTGCGCATTATTGAAAGTGCAGGGTCCCCTTCTGTCGGCTACCTGCGACTGATCTGCTGCGTGCTTACTGGTTTCTTTTATTATTGCTGTACCCGGCTGTTCTCTGCTCAACTCTTTCGGCTGCTTCGGCTTTGCAGTGTGTTCCCTCCGCATTTTGCTGGACAGGTGCAAACGGTTTTTTCGCTTTATTTGTTATCCTTGTGTGTTTAGCGGCGCGTCTGTGTCCCTAACTCTCTCTCTCTCTCTCTCTCTCTCTCTCTCTCTTTTTGGGACTCCCTCTCGCTGCTTGGCATTAATTCGATTCTTTATTTTTCGGTAATTGCCGAAAATGTTCCGACTGAACAACAAGCGAATCCTCGCTCTCAGTGCCATTCCCGCCCGCCCCCTTCTGTGTCCTCTCATTTTCTACGGCTGCTTCTATAGCCTCTGCGTGTTCTGATCCTGCGTCAGCCGGATTATGGGCATGTCCCAGCCAGGAAAACAAAAAAGGAAAAGAAAAAACTGCCTTAGCGCTGATCCTTAGCGCTTGATTGCGATTTCACGTTCGCATTTTTGTTTTTTTCGGCCCCGACAGCCGTGCGATCATTGACTTTTGTCAGGCAATGCCCGACGTAGGTTCCGTGCTGCCACTCTCTCCACTCTCCACTCTCCGCTCTCCACTCAGCAGTCGCCGCTCTTCACGGTCTCTTCAAATTTGTTAAATTGCAACTGGCTTTTTGTTCTGTCTGTGGCCATTTGCATAATCAAATTGAATTCTCTAAACTGCATTTAAGTATCTATTATACCCTGCACTTAACTCGTTTAAAGGGTGTCTTAAGCGTGCTTGGCAAAGCTCTTCGAGTGCTTATTATCAAGAGCTTCTTTTCCAAACCGCTTGCACGGCTTGTACTGCTTGTACTGCTTGCACTGCTTGCACTGCTTGCTATTTGACATAAAACAAATCCGTTTCGCATAAAAATGCACATAAAGAATTTTACAGTTTCATTTGGAATTCGGATTTGCATTTCTCGCCGTTGGTTTTCTAAATCTTGTTCGTTGCTTTTATTGCCCTTGCCTTGCCGTTTGCAATTTCAATCATTTTTTATGCGCAGAGGTAAAAAAAATCAGCGAAAAGCAACAACAATAGGCCTTGGCACGCGTTTTGTTCTCGTCGCCAAAGCAGATGTTCGCTTCCCTCTCTCTCCCCCTCTCTCTCTCTCTATCTATCTCCCTCTCTCGCTCTCTCTCTCTCTGTCTCTCTCTTCCTCTCTATGTATATGAGCGGCAGCAGATGCGCAACAAATTTAAATGTTATAATTTAAAGAAAACCCCAAACAGCAACAACGCATTTGCTTACGTTTGGGTGGCAACGCCAGCAGCGCAGAGCGTTGCCACTCATTAGAGACCATTACAGCAAAGTGCAGCGTCTGCTACTGTCGGTTGCGTCCGACTGTATTAATAATTCAATTTAAATGGAGCAATAATAACTTAGTTTATCGTTTGCATTTCTCTGTAGGTGTTGAAGAGTGCTCTAAAGGTGCAGGGAATACCACAAAACTAAATTTAATTTGGAATTCATTGAAATTAAACTTCAAATGCATACATATGTATGTATTATGAACCAGACTAAGATATTGAGAATTAATAAAATTCGTCAGGGTTCCGTTTTTAATCCGATTCGGTTCAACCACGGCTTAAAACCCAGCAGAAAGTAAATATGGGCATTTCCATAGTCGTGTCCTTCGTACGCGTTCAAAGCAAAAAACGGTAAAAAGGAAGCGATTTTTAGACCCTTTAGAGTATACATATTCCCGCAAAGTATACATATTCTTAATCAGGACGACAAGCCGAGTCGATATAGCCATGTCCGTCTGTCCGTCTGTCTGTCTGTCTGTCTGTCTGACTGTATGAACACCTGGATCTCAGCAACTATAAGAGCTAGAGACACCATATTCGGGATTTAGATTCTCCTATTCAGTAAGCAGATTAAGTTTATTTTAGATTTTGGATACCTTCCCCCCTTCCCCAGCAAACTGCAAAAATCTACAGTAGCCACAGTTTGCAAGCTATTGATTGTAATTTGGTATTTAACTAGTTGATAGCATTCTCTATTGACGCTGTGAATTGCGATGCCACACCAGGCAGAGGGGGGGTGGTGTGCCAGGCATATGCGCGTAGTTTCGTGCAAGTGCCTCTGATTGTGTTTTGTGAGTACATATAGACAAAGTTAAGGATCTCCTACTGTAGGAGGGTTACGTCCGACTGTAGCCTCCGCCCCACTGATCTGCCGCGTCCATATATTTTTTCTTATGAAAGGCTTAACATATAGCATTTTATTAGCTCTTTCATTGGTGAAAAGATTGATTTTGGGTAACTTTTCATTTATAAGATAATTGCAAAATTTGATTCGCACGGGACACGAAACGGAAGTGGCTTGTCAGGTCAACCAATTCAATCACCAATTTCAGCAATTTCAGTGGCAATATTTTAACGCAACAAATTTTAAACTCGTGTGCATTGATGCCTCTTAAAAATGGATATGATTTTTTTCAAAGATGACTTGCTTTTTATACCCTGTGCCTATTGAAAAATGGGAAAACAGGGTTAATAATTTTGTCAGAATGTATGTAACAGGCAGAAGGAGGCGTGGCAGACCCCACAAACTATATATATTCTTGATCAGGGAGACGAGCTGAGTCGATATAGCCATGTCCGTCTGTCTGTCTGTCTGTCTGTCCGTTTGTATGAACGCGTCGATTTCGGAAACTACAAAAGCTAGAGATGCCGTTTTGGTTGCTATCGGTAGGTGTATTCAATACGCAGATCAAGTTTATTTTAAATCGTTGATGCCACGCCCCCTTCACGCCCAAAAATCAATAAAACTCACATAACCTCGAATTTTTAACACAAAAAGTTTAATAGCAAGCGTAATATTGAGCATAGAATGTTGTTATTCGGAACATATACTCTCTACTATTATATTTAACTATCCTGAAAAGAGGATTTAAATCGGTTGATAAACACAGGAGATATAAGCTACGAAATACTTGAACTTAAAAGTTCAAAAACAAGCGTAATATTAAACATAGAATGTTGGTTTTTGGTATATATACTCTCTTCTATTATATTTAACTATCCTGAAAAGCGCATTAAAATCGGTTAATAAACATAGGATATATTAGCTACTCAATACTGCATGTATTGCTTCGCACGGGCCCTGCAGCCCAGCAAGTGTATGTGTGTATGTATAAACAGAAACACACATACATGTAGAATAGACGAATACCATACATGTATGTGTACATGTACGCATGTAAACAACGCCAATTGCAAGGTGCCAAAATAAGATTACGCAAAATACCAAAAAAACTGTGACGCGTGACGTCAGAGACCAAGCGACAAGTGTTCGAGCACCACCTTCATCGCCATACCATGTGCCAAATTGAGTTTTGGCGATAGCGTTGCCACCTTGTCAGATAGATGAAATTATATTTTAAGAATTTTATTATATACTGAACGGGCGAGCGCGCAGCGCGAGCTGTGGCACAGGGTATAAGACAGTCGGGCTTGCCCGACTGTCAGGTCGAGCGCGCGAGATTTTTTTTCATTACATTTTAAATAAATTCGCACGGGACATTGTTTACCATCACATTTTTATGTTATTGTTATTGTTGTTATTGGAAAATATTTAACGAACAAATGATAAAAATAATTTTAAATTAACAAAAAATAGTGAATTTATTTATTTACATAACAGGAGTGATTTTAGAAAGCACATGACAAAGCATAATGCTTCTGTTTTAGAAGTTGTTTTCAAAACAAAACATGCCCTGAAAACATCAATATGACAACAGATGCGTTTGCGCGACTTTGCATTTGAATATTTTGGAAACTGTAATAGCTGAACTCAAAATTTTTTAAATTGGTTAAATTTGAATATTTCTTAAAGCTAGCATGTTAAAAAATTTTATTTTAAAGAATTTTTAATTTTTTAGCCGCAATGAACCTTTCTGCGGAAATGCCCATGTAATAATAGAAGATCTAAATTCATAAAATATTCGTTTTTGTGGAATTTTGAATGTTCCAAGAAGAAGAATTTCACTCTCATTAAATAGCTTTCTAAGGTGTAGTACATTTAATATAAATATGAATGTAATAATAGTAATTATTACTTAATTAATAATTTAATAGTAATTTAATTCATGCATAGTTAATCATTTAATTTATTATATGCTCGGCGTAGCCTTAAATTAGCCAAACTGGCAACGTGTTGCCAGAGAGTGAGAGTTAGAGGGTGAGTGGGGAGGGGGAGGGGGGGCCTGAGTTGCTCGTATTCGTAGATGGCCAGCGATGTATTTGCATTTGCGCTCTCTTGGCGCTCTCTTGGCGCCTACTACGAAGTCTACTACGTTTTGCAAAACGTAGCAGCAGCCATTTTGTAGCAGCAGCAGCAACTACAAAAACAATGCCCAATCGGTGAGCGCAATACCAATACAGGCGCAGAAGGCAAAGTGCAGTTTGCAAGCGAAGGGCAAAGCGAAAGGAGAGCGAAAGCACGTGCATTGCACGCTAGCGCCAGAGAGAGTGAGAGGGGAAGAGAGAGCAACCGAGCACGAGATGGAGAGCGAACCAAAGACTCGGCTCTTGTGGGGGTGTGAGTGCATATGTTTGCATGCATGCGTGTGCGTGTGCGTGTGTGTGGGTGAGAGTGCAGCTTCAACTTGTCAGCGTTGCCGTAAAATACGGCAATAAGCTTAAAAAATGTTGCAAAAAATCAGGGATCGTTATTATTGGAATTTTAAAAACATATATTATGTAATAATAAATGTTTGTTGGTTTATATAAAAATAATTCAATGGAAACTCATACATTCAATTTTTATTTTATATACATTTAATGAAATTATTATAGTATAACAATATGGAACAAGTTACTACATACAGTAACAGTTAACCATAAAAAAAAAAAACACAACACCTCAAATCGTTGTTGATAGTTCAAAAAACTAATATCTTCTATCCTTCTTGGCTATCAAAACGTAAGAGGTCTATGTAGTAAGCTTCCTACACTTTATTTAAATAGTCTTTCCTTTCAATTTAAAATAATAGTTTTTACCGAAACTTGGTTAAGACCGGATATTTTAAATTCTGAAATCCTATCTACAAACTTTACTATATTTAGGCGTGATCGCATGTCTCGTCGTGGTGGTGGAGTACTTATAGCTATTGACGCTAGTCTCTCGGTAGTGCAAATTCAATGTTGCTCGCTTGACATCGAATTCGTTGCTGTCAAGATTAGTTTTAGTGGTCTTAATCTTTATGTAACTTGTTCGTATATTCCTCCTTCCTCTGATATTTCTGTGTACTTAAATCACCTTTCTGCTATTAGGACAATTACATCCTCTCTTACGGATCATGACCTCCTTATCGTTCTTGGTGATTTTAATATTGCTGGTATTTCTTGGCTAGCTTCTGCTGAATCCAATGGTTTGACACCGACGACCTCTCATGACTTTGTTGAGGGTCTGTTCGGATTATCACTATCTCAAGTGAATGATATCCCGAATTCGTTAAATAGAATGCTTGACTTGATCTTTGTTTTGGATTCTTCTTCTATTTCAGTATCCCGTACTGAACCTATTTCTATCCCTGAGGATGTGTACCACCCATCTTTGGAGGTGTCGATCGGCCTACCAGTTTCTTCTTCTGGCTTGATTAATATATCAAGGAAGTCTGTCCGTTGCTTTCGGAAGTCCGATTTTGCTAAACTAGCACAGCTTCTATCCCAAACTGATTGGTCACTTCTTTTTGCGTGCGGTGACATGAATAGTGCAGTTGAGATTTTTTATTCGACATTGAACTCTTTGTTCGATGCTTGTATTCCTTCTAGTTTACCACAGAGGTCGCATAGACCAATATGGTTTACTAGGGAACTGGCAAGTTTGAAAAATAGAAAATCGAGACTGTATAAGAAGTTTAAAGAAAGTGGCTCTTCTTCTGACTTCTCTCTTTATGTCGTCGCACGTTCCAACTTTCTGATAGCAAATAATACTTGCTATCAGGAATATTTGAGAAGATGTAGAATTCGGTTTAATAGAGATCCGAAAAGTTTCTATGATTTCGTCAACTCGAAACGTAGGATATCTACATTTCCGAACCTGATTGTGTTTGAGAATAGGACGGCTACAGGGGATCAAGCTATCGCTGATCTCTTTGCCGACTTTTTTCAATCAACTTATTCCCCTTGCAAGTTTATTGATGGGCAGACTTATCCTTATAAGTTGAATGCATCCAATTGTGTATTCCATCCCTTAATTACGGAAAGTTTACTTTTAGATGAGTTGATGGCCACTAAGCCTGTATTTTCACCTGGACCCGATGGAGTGCCTGGTTGTGTGCTACGGCATTGCGCTGATGGTCTTTGTAAGCCTTTGTTAAAATTGTTAAATTTGTCCGTTGAGTCATGCTCCTTTCCACAAATTTGGAAGGAGTCCTACATAATTCCCCTCCTTAAAAAAGGAAACAAGTCTGATGCAAATAATTATAGAGGTATATCTAAGTTGTCTGCTATTCCAAAAATGTTTGAGAAGCTGATAACTTCTCAAATTCAACATTTATGTAAATCTATTATTTCACCAATTCAACATGGATTCGTGAAAAATAGATCTACAACCACTAACTTATTGGAATTCACTTCTCTCGTAATTAAGGGATTTGAAAATAAAATGCAAACGGATGTAATTTATACTGATTTTAGTAAAGCGTTTGATTCGGTCAACCATGCGCTTCTCCTACACAAACTTGACCTTTTAGGGTTTCCTAAAAATCTAACTTTATGGATTTCTGACTACCTTTTAGGTCGGTTTCAAAAAGTATATTTCAAGGGCTCTGTCTCTAAGCCAGTTATTGTAACTTCTGGTGTACCTCAAGGTAGTCATCTTGGTCCCTTACTATTTACATTATTTATAAATGATTTGCCCTCAATTTTTAAATACTCTCGGGTTCTTATGTACGCTGATGATGTAAAAATTTGTCTATCCTATTGCGACTCCGAGGCAAGCTGTATTTTGCAAAATGAATTGGATAATTTCCACTTGTGGTGTTCTACAAACCTGCTAAATTTAAATTGTAGTAAATGTAATTTAATGTCTTTTTATAGGGGTACCCCCCATTTAAATTCTTATAAGCTTGCCAATACAGTTCTGGTGCGAGTCGAATTATTTAATGATCTCGGTATTCATTTTGATCCAAAACTTAAATTTGATAAGCATATCTCGTCAGTCGTTGGTAGGGCTATGGGAGTCTTAGGATTCATTAAGCGCTGGTCAAAGGAGTTCAACGATCCGTATACTACTAAAACCCTGTATACTGCTCTAGTTCGCCCTATTCTGGAATATGGATGCTGTGTTTGGGGTCCCCAGTACAGAATCCACCAGGATAGAATTGAGTCGGTGCAGAAACAGTTTCTTCTTTTTGCATTGCGTAATCTAAATTGGGATACTAACTCTCGCCTTCCTCCGTACAGAAGTAGACTTTTGTTAATTAATCTTCCTTCTCTTTCTGACCGTAGAACTATGCTTGGTGTCATGTTTATGCACAAGTTAATTAATGGCGAAGTCGACTCTCCCGATTTGATATCCCAAATTAGATTTACTGTTCCGGTTAGAAATACTAGAAACTTTATTCCCTTATCTCTTTCTCGTTGTAGTACTAATTATTCTATTCATAACCCATTTAGAGTTCTTTGTAGTGAGTACAATAGCCTTTTTAACATTATTTCTAGTGCCACCTCTGTGCCTCTACTAAGATGGACGCTTCTGCAACACCTTTCCCGTAGATAATATTTAGTTTTGTTTAAATTTGTTTATTGCTTGTATTTTTATTCCGCGATCTATCGTATTTTTTTTTCCGCTCGATGCGCGGTGCGCCCCTCGGTCGGATGGGCGGGTGGTGGGCTGCGTATTGGCTTGGGTTCGCGCGTTAACAAGCACATGCTTGGTGTCGCTGGACCACTTGAACATGCTGCCGGTAGTATGTCAACGCCCAGAATAAAAAACTAATTTTATATATTCACAAAAAAAATGATTTATAAGAAAAATAAATATATAAGATATTTTTTATTAGTGTAATAACAACTGAAAATATGTGATAATAATTCATATGCAAATTTCTTTTAAATTGGGTGAAGCATTAAGAAAATTTTAAAATATTCAATGCCTTTGATACATCACATTTCCCTAGGATTCTAGCACAATTTTCTATTATATTGGTATTTTTATACCCTGTGCCCATTTGAAAAATGGGAAAACAGGGTTAATAACTTTGTCAGAATGTATGTAACAGGCAGAAGGAGGCGTGGCAGACCCCACAAACTATATATATTCTTGATAAGGGAGACAAGCTGAGTCGATATAGCCATGTCCGTCTGTCTGTCCGTCTGTCTGTCTGTCCGTCTGTCCGTCTGTCCGTCTGTCCGTCTGTCCGTTTGTATGAACGCGTCGATTTCGTAAACTACAAAAGCTAGAGATGCCGTTTTGGTTGCTATAGATAGGTATATTCAATACGCAGATCAAGTTGATGCCACGTTGATGCCACGCCCCCTTGACGCCCGAAAATCAATAAAACTCACATAACCTCGAATTTTTAATTAAAAAAGTTGAATAACAAGCGTAATATTGAACATAGAAGGTTGTTATTCGGAACATAAGCTCTGTTGTATTATATTTAACTATCCTGAAAAGCGCATTGAAATCGGTAAAGAAACACAGGAGATATAAGCTTCACAATAGTTGAACTTAAAAGTTCAAAAACAAGCGTAATATTAATCATAGAATGTTGTTATTTGGTATAAACGCTCTTTTTTATTATATTTAACTATTCTGAAAAGCGCATTAAAATCGGTTAATAAACAAAGGAGATATAAGCTACGCAATTGCCAGCGCAGCCCAGCAGCGCAGCAGCAGCAGCAGCGCAGCGCAGCTGGCGCACGTAATAAGGGAAGAAGTACTGCTGATACGCTTAATGTGACAGTTTTATAAAATTGTATATAAAATAAAAGGCACAGGGTATTCTACAGTCGGGCCCGTCCGACTGATCTGTCCTGTCCGACTGATCTGTCCCGTCCGACTGATCTGCCCTGTCCAAATTTTTATACCCTGCACTCATTGAAAATGGCAATCAATTTTTGAACAAATTAGCATAATTCTCGTTTTCGCAGCTTTCAAATATTTATTAGAAACTACTCTTCAATAAACTCCGATTTGACGGAACAAAATGTGATGTTGGCAACCCTGCTTGTTGTTGTTTTCGTATTCGATTGGCGCTTCAGGCTGAAAGCGCTCTAAACATGGTAAATGCTTTGATTAATATATTTTGTAACATAGAAGAACCGTTACGCACAACAAGCCTAACTTGTTTTGAGGCATTCTCTTTTGGACAGCTGAAAATGTGGACGAACCTGTACCGCTAAGCATCAATTTTGATCCCGGTCCATATCGTCTGCATCTGCATCCCAAGCAGAACTGGACGCCAACAATAGCGTTCGCTTTTGGGCTAATTATGAATAACAAAAGCGCCAGCCAGCCCACTGTGGTCATCATCTTGAAAAGCTTTCCCGCCACACAAAATGCCCATTGTCCGTTTTTCTCAGACAGCTGCGGCTGCAATGGGAACCCGGATCCGGATTCTGATTCTAATTCGGATCCGCATCTAGCATATGCCTGGGATGCTGCGTGCCAGCCGATTCACACCCTGGACAGAGTTTAGATTACCAGGCTGACCAGTTTTCTGATCTCTTGACCAGCCTGTTAACCGGCCCGTCCTACTGCCAGCTGCTAGAAAAGCTTTTTTGTTCAGCTTTTGCTTTTGTTTGGATCGCGTAGAGCTTTCTGGCAGTGCTGCCACCTTAGCCTTTTTATGGCTAGATGTTAGCATGCTTGCCAATTTTGTTGATAATGTTAACACGAATATCTATTAAACATACATTTAGATTTGAAATTAAAATATAAATAATTTATTTTGATAATGCAAATTGTATTTAAATTGATTACATCTTTTAGATTAGATTAATTCAAAATTAAGCATGTAATTATTAAATTATTTGTGTTTAATGCCAGCCAGCCAGCGAAATACCCTATAAACACTTTGATAAAACCCCGTAAGAACTACATATGGGCATTTCCACAGTCGCGCACAAGACATTCGTACGCGTTCAAAGTAAAAAAACGGTTAAAAGGAAGCGATATTTTTTTCTTCTGAAAGGCTTAACATATAGCATTTAATTAGCTCTTTCATTGGTGGAAAGATTGATTTTGGGTAACTTTTCATTTTTAAGAAAATTGACGTGACCATTTTTATGTATGTTTTTGTTATTGTTGTTGTTGGAAAGTATTTAAGGAACAAATGGTTAAAATGTTTTTAAATTGACAAAAATAATTGGAATTATTTATTTTTACATAACAGGAGTGATTTTGAAAACAAATGACTGAGCATGATGCTTCTGTTTGAGAAGCTGTTTTCAAAAAAAAAATGCCCTAAAAAACGTCAAAATGACAAAAAATGCGTTTTCGCGACTTTGCATTCGAATTTTTTGAAAACTATAATAGATTATAATAGATATTTTCAAATCTGTTAAATTTTAATATTTCTTAATGTTAAAAATGTTAAAAATATCATTTTTAAGAAATTTTAATTTTTTGGCCCCGGTGGACCTTTCTGTGGAAATGCCCATATACTATGTTTAAAGTAATATGATATCCTATAGTGTAATTTTCCTTGCACAGAGAACTTGAATTTGTTATGTAAAACGTAATCAAAACAGACTGATTATATTATTTAAGCTTTAAAATCTAGGTTTTAATCTATTATGTGACTAATACTCTAAATTATAAGTCTTTCTGTACTTGTAGCATTAGGAAGTTATTCAATAAATAAATAAATAAATAAATTTAAAAATATTAAATATTTTCATATATGTAATATTTGTAGCAGATTTCCAAACTAAAACCTTTTATAATAAGTGAGCAAAAATGATTGCAGCAGCTTTATTTTAATTTATTTCACATCTTAAATGATTTATTTATTTCTTTTAGAATTTGTATTTTATTCTACAATTATTTTTTCTCAATGTATTTTTTACTTTGATCGGCAAATTCAATGGCTGCGTTCACGGCCGTAGCGCTCCATGGAGCGATAACTCGATAAATTTTTACATTTTCAAATTTAAACAGCTGTGTTCGCTGCATGGAGCGATAATTTTATCCAATGGAGCGCAAAAATTTTATGCTACATGCGCTCCACGAGATTTTACAATTATGCCACATTTAGGGTTGCAATTTTCGGCAAAATAATCGTTATCGGTTAATCGCTCCATGGAGCGCAACGGCCGTGAACGCA
>JAWNNJ010000065.1:0-14501 GCA_035045125.1 Hypselothyrea guttata
AGCTTATATCTCCTTTGTTTATAAACCGATTTCAATGCGCTTTTCAGGATAGTTAAATATAATAGAAGAGAGTATATATACCAAATAACAACATTCTATGATTATTATTACGCTTGTTTTTAAACTTTTAAGTTCAACTATTGTAAAGCTTATAACTCCTGTGTTGCTTAACCGATTTCAATGCGCTTTTTAGAATAGTTAAATATAATACAAGAGAGCTTATGTTCCAAATAACAACCTTCTATGTTTAATATTACGCTTGTTATTCAACTTTTTATGTTAAAAAACACGAGGTTGTGTGAGTTTTATTAATTTTTGGGCGTAAAGGGGGCGTGGCATCAAAGATTTGAAATAAACTTGATCTGCGTATTGAATACATCTACTGATAGCAATCAAGATGGCTGCTCTAGCTTTTGTAGTTTCCAAAATCTCAGCGTTCATACAGACGGACGGACAGACGGACAGACAGACAGACAGGGCTATATCGACTCAGCTCGTCATCCTGATTAAGAATATATATAGTTTGTGGGGTCTGCCACGCCTCCTTCTGCATGTTACATACATTCTGACAATGTTATTAACCCTGTTTTTCCTATTTTTCAAATGGGCACAGGGTATAATGAAATGGGAAAACGTGATTAACAATTTTATGTAATTGTTTTTGATAAATTAATTAATAAAGCTCAATAAAAAAGTTTGATTAATTTGTAATTAAAAGGCGTTAAAAAAAATAGTATGCAACAATTATTATATAGCTGTTAGTTTTACCGTAGAATAGAAATTAAACCTAAAATATTGATCTTTATAGCCTGTTTTACAGAACGTTTACGTAATTAAAAAAAAAAGGAGCATTACGACACCACATCGTACGATATTGAATAGCAAAGTACAGGTCGGTATATTGCTCTTCTGGAGTTACATAAAATTGATAAGCAACATCATGCTCTAATTATTATATAGTGTTAGATTTACCAAAGAATACAAATTAAACCTAAAATATTGATCTTTATAGACTGTTTTACAGAACGTATACGTAATGTTGTAAAAAAAAGAAGAAGAAGCATTGTAATATATTGAATAGTAGAGTACAGGTCGGTACATTTCTCTTCTGTCAGTTGCTTCCGACTGTAGACCTCTCGACTCATTTATTTTAAGAATAAATATAGGGCATGTGAAGAAAATTGGGCTAAAATTTATTACATTAGTGAATAAGTAGTAATAGGTACTTACTAAAACTGATGACATTACGAGGTTGTATCTCAGTTCGCTGTGCTGCTCTATAGGAAATTATTGATGTAGAATGTTTGCCGGATAATACAATACATATCTTAAGAACATATCCCATTTGAAATAAATTTTATATATTCTTTTTCATATATTTAAAAGTGTTGGGTCTCCGAAACTTTGGGAACTAGAGCTATTTAACGTTCAGTCGCCTCTTGCCTTTTGCAAAACAGTTCAGAAGTTTTCGATTGTTTGCCAAGTGTCCATAGGTTTTTCTTTTCGGTTGTGAGCAGAGCGAGGCGAAGCGTAAAAATTGCCAACCATTTGGCACGCATCAAACGTGTCAAAGTGACAATTCTTTATTTGCATATAGCTGACATTCTGCTCCCAGGAATTCATGGTCGTGATGAATGACAACAACAACAACAACAACAAAAACAACACTTGCTTCTGGTCACATTTGCGTGCCGCGACGTGAGTCGCATGCAGAAACAAATGGAAGAAAGTCATAGAGACGAGGGCAAAGCAGGAAAAGTGCGAGGAAAATATTTGGAGCAAAGGGCCAGTGCTGCGTGGAAAATGCGGAAAAAGTGTCAGCGTTGCCACAGGTAAAATTGTTTGGCATTTATCAACGACGCTTACAGTTTTGCCGCTTTTTTGAATGAAGCTATCAAGTTGTGCATTTTGTTTATTTATCAACAGATTAACAGGCTGTTTCAGCCATGATTCCTTAACATGGCAGCGAAGCCAGTGTACTCTCCTACTGTTCCCTTCCCGCTTCCCTTGGTCCATTTCAGTCGGCTGAGTTGGCTTAATGGCACATGAAATCGCAATAAACATGGCCCAGAGCGCGAACTTTTGCGGCCTGTAGTAAAGTATAACTTGCGCCCAGAGCGCACATAAGTCAAAATTTCACAGCAACAATGTCTATGGGATGCGGTTGATAGGGGCACCACCCGGGGGACAGGGGAATGTACACTCAGAAAAATTCAGATAGAATCTTCTATTACTTACTTGATGCAAGTAAGTTTTTACTCAACTCAGATCAAGTAAATTCCAAATAACACGATTCCTGTTTTGTTTCTGGATTAAATTAAGCGACAATACTTCGATTTTTCTCTGAGTGTATGCTCTGTAACTGCCACGCATTAAGTGTGGGTGTTGAAACTTGCACAGTGCAAACTGCTTCAGCCAACTTGGCCAGAATCCCTTGGGTCTGTTTTGTCCTGTGTCCTGTGCCTTGGCTCGAACTGTGAAATATGTTGCTTACATTTCTCTGCCCAGACAAGCCGCACATTTGCGGTTTATTGTGGGCGTGGCGCGTGCCAAACTTAACATATATACACACACATTGAATAATTTTTATGCCATTTGCTCTGGGATCTGGGCGTACGTGAGGCACAGTTCGGGAAAGTTACTTCCGTTTCCAAGCCCCAAATTCACAAAGCGTCGTACTTCATAATTCATTTTCTTTCTCTCTTTCATTATTATTTTCATTTTCGCATTTTCTTCTGCACGTCTCGATTGTAGTGTCTTTGACAAACTGTTTTAAATGGCACTTTCATAATATCGTTAGCGGGAGGAGCAAAGTCCAAATATTTATGCCAAAATAAGTTTTATAATATACTCTGTACTGACCATAACCGTATCTGTCGTATAATCGATTCACTTCGATACCTCTCTTCCTTTTGATAATTTCGCCATTAAATTATTTTATTGTAATTCTGTTAAAAAAAAATCAGAATATAAAAATAAAATGCAGAATTTGAGAATATAAACGTGTAATATAATATTAATTAATATTTTCAAATATTAATTTAAATATTTATTCGCCAGACAAAGAGAAAATGAAGCACACAATATAGTACAATATAGAATTAATTTCAATTAAATAATAAATGCTCTTTTTAGTCTAAAATCATTTCAGCTTCACGCAAATGCCAAACAATTCAAAAGTTTACACATGATAGGAGCAGCAAGTGCTTGCCAGGCCCAAAGTGAATATTCAACACTTTGCTAACAGCAATAAAAGCAACAACATGAAGAGCAACAGCATTTTAGAAGGGCAATCAAACATTGGCCAAACGATGGCGATAACAATGGTCGTTGCCTGTTGTCAAAAGTGTGAGCTCCGCTCGAACATCAATGGAAATACCAATAGGACAATCGCCATTTGATGGCAGTAACAACCGTTGCAATTCATCAAACAGCAAATGGATATTACTTCATCGAAAACAATATTAAATACTTGAACATAAAACATGAACATGGCCGGGGGCACAACCACCCAACGCCCACAGAGCCACGCCCAGAAATGAAACGACCTCAAAGTGTGTCCACATGGAAGCGAGTGGCTACTGCTGCGAGCCTGAAACAAAAGTAAATTGCAATAAAAGTTTGTAATTGACAAACGGACAACAAACAAAACTCCACTTCAGTTGCCAGTTGGTGGACATCGGTTGTCCCCGTCCCCACCGTCCTGTGTCCACTCCTGGATTACGAAGTATGGAGTCTGGAATGTGGCTGCTGTATGAACTGACTGGCAGGCGTTTCATGTTTTTGGCGACTAAACAACTGGCGCTCAAATCAACAAAAACCGATTCTCAGTAACAGGAAGCAACAGCAGTCGCATTTGCCGTTGACAGACATCCAAAGCCACCCAACGAACCCCCTTATGAGGCAAGCCATCACCCCCCCTCCTCATTCCCCTAACACCACTATGAATGTGCCCGCATATTGACTTTGTGCGAGGGGCACAAACGATTTCGGATTTAAGAAATAAAAGTTTAGTGCCTCAACGAGCAAATCTACAGCCACAATGGCAAACAGCTAACCAGACTTATACACACACACACACACACACACGTACACACACACATACGAAACAACAACAACAATGAGCTAGAGCAAACAAAAGACGCGTCTGTGGTTCGCCCTGGCTGGGTGGTTGCGGCCAACAGTGCATGGGATGCGGCTCTTGTCGAACGGCAAAATGTCGGTGGTTACTGCTTTGACTTGTTTACCCCGCCAGGAACAGGAACAGAAACCGCTCCATGCTCCCTGCTCCTTGCTCCGTGCTCCGTGCTCCGACAAGCGGCACTTGGTCTGGGGTGTAGGCAGAGCCTTTGCAGGGCTCATTGGTTTCGGGCATTGCTCTGTAAATAGACTCCACTTCAGTCGATTTGCGATGGAAACCAGAGAGACGCATTGACAAACGACAAGTGCAATAGTTCGGCACTGCTGGAAACGACCTGTTTCCGGTTTCCGCTCGCCGGGTGTGAAAATTATGAGCAGATACACAGCTGCGAAAATCTGAAAAAATTACGTAGAAAATGGTGCCATTAATCAGACATCTAAACAAGCAGATTTAACTGGAATAATAAAGAATAACTGTTTTAACTATTTAAATAACTATTTATGTTTGAAAAGCATTCAGAATTATGTGCTTTTTACAAGCTAAACCCATAATATTATTGAAAAGAGTGTTAATATCTTGCTGGCGCTGTATGCAACTATACATCTGTTTGTATGTTTGGATAACCCTATCGATTTTTTTGAAACTATAAGATATAGATAGATATATTATAAGATAGGCATAACTATTTGGACATAACATTGCGTTTTTTTTAATTTCGTTTATTTATAATTCTAAGTAAATATATTAGGTTTTTCAATTTTAATGGATAGATACATTGTATGTGTATATAAAAATACCAATTTGGAAATTTTAGAAATTTTATTTGGATTTTTTTTAATGATACGAGAAATTTGACTATTAGATATATAGGTAGTTACCGTTGGAAATTACCAAAAATGAGAAACTAAAAATTGAAAATATGACATACAATTCCATTTCAATATATGATAGTTAAATAAATATCAAATAAATTTGTCAATATTCTAACGTGCATTCCCATTGCATGCTCTGAGATACAAATGAATTTAAAATTTAGCAGTTTAGTTTAAATTTGCATGCCTGGCCAAATCCAAAATTAATTTAAATTTGCAGCTGCCTGGGAGGCAACCCGCAATGCGATGCGCTGTGACTCACTCATCGGGCAAACAGCAAGAAAAGGCCAACGCGAAATTGATTCAACAATTAACAGTTTACAGAAGCAAAGCTTGAGCTGAAGAGGAGTGCCTGTGAGTCTGACACAACAAACGATGCGCTAATTTGACAAAACCCACATGAGGTCCTTCGAGCCTAACACATACACATACACCTCTGCATTCGGATATATGAACAGACGCGCACTTAACCTGCGCCACAGGAGACTCCTGTAATTGCGAGTCCGGCCCAGACGATGTTCCAGGTACGAGATGAGAGCGACGTGTACAGTTCGCAATCAAATCGAAATGAAATTGACCATTAATGGGCGTATGTGTGCGATTGTGAGGGCGAGTAGCCCGGTGGAGACTTCAGTTAGTACACAGTAAATAATTGTGCTGTAATGGGAATTCCCTCTGGCTTACAGCTGCTGACAAATTAAAGATATAGGCACCAACAAAAAGTGTTAATGGAAGACACAAGTTCCAGCATTATCGTAAAAAGGAAATTGTCTGAAATGCCAAGTTTTCTATTTTTAAAATATTTATTCAAATATTTAAATTGATTTTACAAATGTAAGTGGCGTATTATTTCAATAGAAATGTATGAGAATAATTATAAATAATAGTTATTAGTGCATCAGCAATGCTTCTTCTTCCTATTTTGTCTGTAGAATTCTTAAGTTATTGCTCAAGGCTCAGAGAGACAATTCTGGAATATTTTATTATTATTTTATTTTATTATATTTTTTTAGTGTAAAAAATCCTTTTCAGAATTGCAAATGGATTGGATAGTTTTCACCACACTGAAAGAACTTGCAAAGCATTGCATAATAATATATAAGAGTTGATGTGCATACCTCTGTTATTGACAGCTACTGACACGTGGGTGATTGTGGTTAGGCTACGGAATCTAATTCAAAACCATAGTACCTTTACTAAAATAAATAAAATAAGTAAAGTGGACAACAAAAAATGTACAATTCTTTCCATGATTTGCCAACTCATTCTGTTATCTGGAATACACATTTTAATTATTTTTGTTGAAATCTTAAATGGTAAAAACTATTATTCACAGTTAGCTATAAAAAATGAAAACGAACAAATATTTTAAACACATTGGTCGATTGTCATTCGAATTTAAATTACATTTTCAATTATTTAGATAAATGAACATTCTCATTTGTGCAGAAATTCATGACTTTGGTTTTATTAAACTTATTGACATACCTCAAAAACAAAGACTAAAGTTCGCAGCATTTAGTAAACTCATTAAAAAGTTTCGCTGGCGAAAATTAAAAAGAAAATAACGAGAGCAACACACACATTCGCAGACACACACCTGCATATTTGACTAACACACACACACACACACACACACACACACACACACACACACAGGCGCACACACTGGCAAACATTTTAAACTTGTTTTCGCATAACTCAAACGTTTTGTCGCTCTCTGCTCTTTTAATTTTCCCTTTTTTCACGGTACGCTTTGTTTAAATAATTATTTTTCTCGTTGGCAGCAAAATTCTCCCGGTGCTCATTTTTCACGGTTCGGAAATGCATAAACTTTGCCATGGGGAGGCAACAGCAAACATTTTTATAGCGCATTTAATTAATTAGTCATAAAGTTTTGTTCTTTCTTAGAAAGTTGGTAGCTTTTTCTCCATCTTCTCGCCATCATCAGAGACGCCATCGCGCTTTCATCAGGCTCATAGACGGGTCTTCGGGGGAGGTCATGCCCAAGACATTATTATCCCTTTCTGTGTTCCGCCGCTGATTATTATCCAGCGTCAACGGCAGCTCGTCATGATGCTCTCGATTATGCCCATCATTGGACTACAGCTTCAACAGCACTTGCTTCCCAGACTCAGAACTCCCAGGACTACTTGGATCACTCTTCTCCGGGCCACATAACTTTTAGATTTTCGCCATTTGCGTAAAATATTCATGTGCATTGCTAAGTGGCCCCCACAAAAGGTAACTCCTGGAGGACTGCAAACGATACAGTTTGGCAATGAAGTCGAATTTCCGCTCGCCCCAGCGATTATAATGCCAATCTCCCGCTTTGTGGCTAAAATATTCATAAAATTCTTAATTAATTGATTAATGGCCTCAAAGTCAAAAGTTTGCCCAAAAAGCTATCGCAAGGTATCAAATTTATTAGCTGGAGAGGGTAAATTGTTTTGGGGAGAGAGAGCCAAGGCATTTTCCACTGATATTTAGCTCTGGTGGCAACCCCAACGATGGCCAGGGATTGAATTTTCCTAAACGCTGCAATTGCCTTTTCCTTTGAAACTTAAAAGAGACTAGTTATGACACACTGAAGCTATGGATAGGAAATTTATATATAGGTTTATTTTAATATTAATTTAAATATTCACACATTAATTGAGTCAGCGAAGGAAAAGCGCATTGCAGTTGGTTTATAAACCTAGAAATTATTAAAGAAATAAAGTAAAAAGTTGCAAACTCTGACAACAAACTATGCTCTTCACTGAAACAATTTCAACTGAGATAAATTTCGTTTCTAAATCAGATAAATTTTACACTTTTATAATAACATATGCTCTGATTAAACTTATCACATCCTGTTCACACCAGTTCACATTCGGTTGCCCTTTAAATATATCTTGAAAGTATTGCAACTAGCAGCACCCAAGGTTCTAAAACAATGACCACCTAGCCAGACCGAGCTAAATGTGTTAAAATTTCTTAAAACGACATTCGCACGTAACATTTCATGCCAACATATAATTATGTTATTGTTGTATTTTTGTTGTTTCAATGGATGAATTTGGATTTGCCACATTTCCAGCCAGCATGGGAGACTGAAAAACTGCCCGAATCTCGTCCTTTGGGAGTCATATAAATTAGATCGCTGGGTTGATAAACTCGCATGCCCCAAGGGGCGCTACAAGACACAACAACAACAGAAACAACAACAGAAACAACAACAGAAACAACAACAATAAACACAGTAGAGAAACGCACGTGTTAACAAGGATGCGATAAAAAATAAAGCATAGTGGGGAAATAAACGCTGGAATGACAGGAAATATGTGTGCGTGACATTGTAGGTTGGCTCTGTTATTGTTCTTGTTGTAATTCCCATTGTTGTTAATACTACACCCTTTTCTTTTGGCTCTTGCTGCCACCTCTAGCGGAAAAGCAACAGCATATACTTTACCTGTAACTACATATCATGTGCTATATAAACATAGCTACTTGGCTGAGTTGGAAAATTCTAGCTCAAGCTCTGTGCATGACTATTGAGTGACGGAGGAGGGCAAGTTTCCCAAGAGGTGGACAATTTAACAAGGGATTGTGTGTTCCCTTGTGTGTCTGCCGTTCCTTCTGACATGCAATGGTCAGTCAATGAAATGCCAGACAGTTCGTAGTTAAATTAAACTTAAAACAAGCTTTCAACACAAAAGTCTCTTCACATAGATAAATAGTAAAAATATTAAAATAATTAGTTTACTTATGACAAATCTATGTTCTTGGTTGTTTGTCGGTTGCATATCTTCGCTATGTCCTGTCTGATCGGAATAAAATTCACAGCATCGATAGAGAATTTCATAGGGTGCCTATAGAATAAATAACAAGCTTGCCGTGCTATATTTTCAGTTACCAAGGGAAAGGGAAGATTTGTTAAAATCCTTAGAACAAACTTTATCTACTTACTTCATTAAAGGATACAAATTCCAAAAAGGGTGGCTCTAGCTTTTATAGTTTGCGAGATCTATGCTTTATAAGGCAGACAAACACACAGACATTGAAATTAATAGAGCTTTTTGCATATTTTTAAAGTGCAGGGTCTAATAAAAAGAAATAGTTCATTTCCTTAACAATTTCTTTGACAATTTTGCTGACATTTCATAAAGTCGTGACGTTCAAGCAACTTTCAAAAAATATTTATATAATGTTTTGAGCTAGCATTAGGCGTTGAATTTCCAGTATATCTTGACTGCAACTAAGTATTAAACTAACTAGGTGAACATCGCATTCTACGCCAAGCACAAATAGACATTGTTGTCTTCTGACTACTGTATCTTGAAAACATATGTATTCCCACACTCATGCATACAAAGTTGTCATATTTTCAGTGTTTTTGTTTGACTTATCAAGCGTAAAGCTCGTTAAAGATATGCATATTTCTGTACTTGCATCCAACACGGGCCATTTACAACTGCAATGGAATTTTTTACGATCTAACGCTTGGTCATAATTTCATTTGTGCTGTTTGTATTTTTTTTTTTCACATTCTACTTGCTTTTTTCTGGTAGCATGCACATTTTGCAAGAATTTTGCTTGCGCATAAATTCTTTGGTAACTTTGTTTTAATCTGCCATAGCACTGATGGCCACAACTGTTCTACTAACTCAATAAAAATGCATTTTACATTTTGATTGGGACATTATCTTAACTATCTGGCCATCCACAGTCTCCTTGTCTTTCGGTCAGTCAGGCTATCCGCCTCACTTCAATTAGCAGCGCAATTAAATTTTGATGCAACATTGTTGACTCTTTTATAGCCCCAACGATATCAGTGGCAAACGCCCTACCTACCTCTTGCCGACTCTAAAACATTTCATGATAATTTTTATTGTCAATATCATTAGGCTTTCCCTGGATGTATAACAAACTACTAAATTAAGTTCTATTATGGACAACAGGCACCGCTACTTGGGGCGATTTGGCAATTTGCCAAAATGATTTGTTTTATTACAGGGTATTCCCAGCGCTTAATAACATGTTTATTGTTCAATCTCGCTATGTTTGTCAAAAAAAATGTAATTACAAATTATGATTTATGCCAGCGGTTAGAAGTAACTCACACAATTTTACTGTCCCGCCCACAATTAACATTGTGCTAAATCTATTTAAAGTGTTTTATTAGCCATTTCTTCCACATGGCTAAATTGCAGTTTAATAAAAGGATGCCTTTGTGGCGCGGCATTTTTCGTTGCGGTTTTTATTAGAAGTTGAGGATGAAGTTCATGCGAAAATCAGCCAGACATTGGCTAGACCATATATCATAGGTCTGCAGCTTCCATTGTGCTCTCAGGATGCAACTCAGAGCCATTCTGGCTGCTGGCTTTTGATAGCAGATTTATTAAGCGTTTGTTATTAGTTTTTTGGCTTTTTGCGGCACTCGGAGCAATTTTGATTACAAATTCCAGCTAAGTTTTATGCATTTTGGTAAAATGGCCAAAATATACTGCGAGTTGTAAAAACTACATTTTTAATTCTCGGGGTATTTAAACATTCTGTACAAAATTCTTAAGTTCAGGGACAAATTTTATACCATTAATTAATTTAAACTTTTAGCATAAACGAATTGATATTAATAAATATTTCACATAAAATAAATGTAGAATTTATTGTTTTATGTTAATTTACTTTTCACTTGCTAAATTTAGTTATTAGCTAACAATTATTCTCCTTTAAAATATTTCTATTATGACCATACAAAAATGTATAATATTTTCTTGACCATTCAAAAGTCGCCACACAAAAATTCACTGGTTAAGATTGTAAATTCTTTTATTCATATCACATCTATAGGTTTTAGTCTATTGGTGATCTGCTCGTTATTTAATAAACTATTGTATTAATTAATTTAGTATTATCAAATTTCATTATTTCTTTTAATTATATATATGTAAAACTATATTTATTTGCAGCAGCAAACTCATGTTGTTTGCTGTTATTTACTTACTTTCCACAAAACGTAAAACAGGCAAAGAAAGTCAAGAACCGGAACTCTCTGCGAGTAACGTGCTGAATTAATCAAACTGAAAATGCCGTGCAGGTTCATTATGCAACATAAAAGCCGTGCAACAATGATGAACCGAGAAAAAGAGCAAGGAGAACAACAAAGGCACAACGCTGCCATTATCCGCTCAATATGGCGCTTAAGTTGTTGCTTCCGGAGAGATGACGAGAATACGCAGGCTACAAGGATGCGGCGGAGCAATTAAAGCCGTCGATTAAAGAAAATGCATAAATGAGCAGGAGCAGGAGCAGCAGGAGGAGCAGAAAGAGGAGAAATGTGGAACCTCTGTTGATGTTCACCTGCATGCATTACGCGCAGACATATTAAATGTAGACAGACTGTAGCTGTTGTTGTTCATGTTGTTGACTCTGTTTGCAGAGCGTTGACGAACAATGAAACTTGACGTCTTTGTATCTCTGTGTTTCTTTTTTCCATGTCCCTCAACACTTTGCGTGCCACACATCAGAAACAGAAACAGCTCAGGGTCAGAGCCTTGCCCAAGGTTCACACTCACATTAGACTTGCATGAGGTCAACAAAAACCAAAGTAGGAAAAGAAAGTTTGACTACATGATACTCATTAATATACAAATAAAGAATGATTCGGTCTACAAATTTAAGCGCTACAATGAATTTTGCTTTGATCTGGAATTAAAATGCCAGTCGGAATAGAATAGAATATAATTAAGGCAAAATACGGGATCAATAATATGTCTTAAAAGTTAATGGAAATAGCAAATAATAAAAAAAATTATAAGAATACCCTTAAATAAAAAATAAAAAATGTGGTTTTGTATCAAGAATTTATATGTCAAAACTTTATATATATTTGAATATATTGACTATATCGTAAAGAACTCCAAATTCAAAATGTAGCTCAAGCTGAGGTTGCTTTACTAAGCTGACAAATAATTTTTAACTTCTCAGCACTGGAAACACAGTTGGCACGCAAATTTTAAATCCATTTCATTTGTTCTTTTCTATATCAAAGCAATGCCTTATGTCACGCATACGCTGTGTTGTCTCGCCTGCACCCAAAAGAGCCCTTCCACAAGTGTCTGTCTGTCTGTCTAGACTTTTGTCGGAGAGTCAAATGCCTGTTGTTTAAGCAGCGTCAATTTTAAATCGGTAAAAATCGCTGTGTCAAGCAAATAATTGATTGAATTTGCGCTGCAAATTGCTGTAATTTGTTGACATTTTGTAAATTGTTTTCAAATTGCTTGTACAATGTGTAGTTTAGTCTACTGTCATATTAAATTGTTTCATTTTGAGTGCTGTGTGTGTATGCATGAATGCAATGCAGGTGTAGCGTTCATGTAAAAATGAAAACAACCAAACAATAAGCACACGTGTCGTATGCGTAATTTGGCTTATTGATTATCCACGTAGAAGTTATTTTTTAAAGTAGTTCACCAACAAATTTGATTTTTTGTGAACCCGTTTGGTGGTTGCTTTCGTCTGATGGAGAGAGCGAGAGATGGATTATTTTGCCAAAGAAATAGTTTAAAATAGAAAAGAGAATATTTCTTCAAAATGTCAGACTGTTATGCAAATCGAAAGATCTTTTAGCCTTTACCCTAAGTACAATATAACATCAACGGTTCTCATCCGTGAATTATTAAGACACAGAAGTAAAGGTTCACAATTAATAGCTGTATTTCCCAACGAAACAAGTTGCATATATAAATTTAGCTGTTCATTTCCTATTTAAAGTATCTCTGTAAAACTCCCTGTTCATACATGCGCTTTACATCAGTTCCGCCGCCAATAAATTTGCCATTGATGAAGCATCGCGGCACCGTCCTCGCTCCAGTCATTTCGGCCAGAACCGACTGAATCTCATCGCCATCTGAACGCAAATCCAATTCTACCACAGTCATTTCCACGTCCAACTTCCTAAACTGCTCCTTGGCCATGCTGCAGTAGGGGCAGTAAGTCTTACTGAATATCACCACCTTATGACTGTTAATTGTTTCCCGTACAAACTTGGCTTGTGGACTGTCCATATTAACAAACATTACAGGTTTTTGCATAGCACTCGCAATAGCGCCCATTAGAGTATTTTGTGGGAGAGCGTACTGTTTTGAATCGTTCCGAATTGGGAAATGAATTTGAATTTATAATAAAAGATTTTCAAACTGAAATTAATAATAAAGTTCATAGTCTAAAAATACTTACAAAGGATCCTTTGATTTCAAAATATTATATATGAAAATAAATATTGAACAAAAAACGCTATAGAAAAATAAGTGAAGAATTTCATTTATAGCCTTTCGAATTCACTACCGATTATACAGTAAGCGCATGCATGCTGCCCTCTGCCAAGCAGACCAAATTGTCTGTATCATATCTTTGCAGTTTCTTGTCCTATCGTAATGAAATTCACAGCGTAAATAGATATTATTATAGAATGTCTTACGTATGTCCCAAATTGCTAGTCCGTAGAATGAAAATTGTGGAGAATAAGAGAAAGCGATATTAAAAATAAAATAAATACTTTATTAACGTACTGCATAGAAAACCCACATACCCAAAATAGTATTTTTAGCTCCTATATATTGCGAGATCTAGATGTTCATACAGACAACAGACTGAAGGACAGACTACGTCAACTCAGCTCGACAGCGTGAAAAAGAATATACTTAGTGAGGTCTACCACACTTTATTCGGATCTTCCATTTTGTACTTTTTTAATGTACAGGCCCTGTAAAAATTTTAACATGATGGAATTTCAAATCTAAGGAATTTCAGCTATCAAGTGAAGTTAAGTTAATTTTTGAAATTCATTTTAATATTTAATGCTCCCCTAACAACTGTAAACTCTATCATTAATTGTATGGCTCTCCAAACTTTGGCATCCCTTATTATAGTAGTTTGCCTCTTCTCCATGGTCAATTTTATAAATATATCAGCCTGCTATTTGCCAGCTGGGGTTTACGACACTTTCACTTTGCAGAGCAGAGCACGGACACATCATCAACACCATCCGAAAACAAACCGCAAACTGACAGTTACCCAAAACCCACTGTGGAATGGTGTAATGGCAATGGTTAGAGATGGTTAGAGATACAAGGTTGATGAAAATGCGACACTCTAATGAAGCAGGCGTTTACTTATTTATGCAAAGCTTCAGCCACAACTAATAATGGCTAAAACATCAAAGCGCATTCGCAAATGTTTGAGACGAGAGCGAACTCTTCAATGGTCGTGTGTTTAAATATTAAGGGACCCCTGGGCAAAGTCATTTCAAGTGCACAGGAAACCTATGCAATGCGTGAAAAGCTTCAAAACTATTTGCAGACATATGGGGGGGGGATATCGCATTCGTTAACGTGACGCTTGTTGCCAACTTCCTGCCAAGTCCTGCTTCTGACGTTGCTGCCAACTTGCCGTGTAACAATGTAATTTATTGTGTGCACCTTTGTTTTCAGTCAACACGCTCT